>JAHZNB010004028.1:0-10225 GCA_027744295.1 Callyntrura guangdongensis
ATATAAACTCACGTTCAGTAGCCGTATCCAAAGATGAATTAGTCGTCGATGTCCAATCTCTTCCCAGCTTCAAAACTTGGCGATACAAACGAATTACTTGAGTTCTGTAAGGCGAAACAAATGGAACGACTGACATTTTTAACACAAGAGCACACTGGGTTTATGTGAAATAAGAGATATATATAGATTTCGAAATGCGGTC
This sequence comes from Callyntrura guangdongensis, assembly GCA_027744295.1. Taxonomy (NCBI): domain Eukaryota; kingdom Metazoa; phylum Arthropoda; class Collembola; order Entomobryomorpha; family Paronellidae; genus Callyntrura; species Callyntrura guangdongensis. The sequence goes on from JAHZNB010004028.1 coordinate 203, forward strand.
AGGCAAATAGAGCAAAATGCTGAAGATGACTACAGTAGATACATCAAGTGACAACACAACAATAAAAATTGACGTTTACCAAAAAGATAGTACTAATAGAATTCATTTTTTATTCATAAATAGATTTTATCTTCATCACTCGTCACGTAATCTTAATAACATTAATATTTATTGTGATCGTGAGTTTGTTTTCCAAGCAAACCCTTTCAAACTGGGCAAAAATTCAAGGGGTATCTTGAGAAATGGAAGCTTGCAGTCTTACAAGACAGTGCGCCACTATATAGATCGAGCGATATTGGATGGAAGGAAGGATCGCCAACGCCAACCTACCTAATTTGACGATTTAGTTTGGGATTGGGGGAAACGTAAATTCCTGGCTGTCGCCTAGGTCTAAGATAACATTTTAAGAATTATTTCGTCTATATTACTGTTCATCGATTTCTTGCAGCCATTTCCCGAAAGCATATGCGCACCCCTTCATTATTTTTTTTAATCTACGCAATATTGTGAATTATGATCAGTTATGTTATGGGAAGGTCATCCAGTTTTTTTTAAAAGCAACATTAAGAAACTCCTGGAACAGCTGTACCCCTTTGAGCTTAAGATTGTGTATGTACTATATCGGTCGCTGATATAATGCACAGTGCACACAACAGCAGAGGATCTGCGAAAGAATATGTATGAACATACGAACATTATGTTGCGGGAAATGTTTTAAAAGAATGGGTGTAACTTAAGAAATTAATGCAACCAAGACAAATTTCAGTCGAGTCTCAAGTTCTGTCTACCGATATCTGCTTCCCTTCTTCCTCTCTCTCAGCTTTATAGTGGTTATGCCCATCAAAAGCTTGGGGTACTGCAAACATAAATTGTGATGAGGCGGAAAACTTATCAAATTCGACATAAAACAACTGTGTGCATGTGTGAGTGAGACGTGAGTGATAGGTTTACTCATTCAAACATATAAAGTAAAAGTTGAGCCACATGTTTTATCGTACTGTTTAAATTTTAATTCTTCTGTATAAATGTTGTTTAGATATTAGCGTAACTGATATTAGCACATCGCTAAATTGTGAATTAAAATAGTTTTTTAAAAGTCAATTGTACAGTTTATTTATGTTTGCGGGCATTAAATTATTTTCTCGGAAGTTATTTTATAGAGGAGACTTTTTGGAGAGTTTTTTTATCAGTTTGTTTAGAGACATCAAACGTTGAAGAGTAGTAATGACACGATACGCGAGAGCTGGGAAAGGTACACATAATCGCGTGGAAAAAGAATCTACATCATGGAATGAACTTAAGCCCCCTGAACCTGAACGTGTAAGAGGTGTTAATGGAACAGAGAAAGTAATGAAATTTTCGTCAGAAAAGAAGAATAAGGAGAGGTTTAGTAAACGCAGGAAAACTGGAAACGAAGTTGATTCTAGCGATAGATCTGAACAATCTGAACAGATGCCTACAGTAGGGATGAATCGTAAATCAGATGGAAGTAAAGGAAAATTTAAAAATGCGAACATTCGGGGCTTTGGTCAATCGAAAAGTGTAAAGATATTTGGACAGTTTTGGGTTCCTTTTGAAGATGGGAAGCGGTTAAAAAGTTTATTGAAAAAACTAAGAGCTCAAGGAATGCCGAGGAAGCAAATTTTAGATGTTCTTCAAAACGAAAGAAGAAAAGCGGAGAAAGCTGCCAAGCGCCAGCGTGACAAAACATGTTTTCAATGTCGCCAGTTTGGACACATTTTGAGTGACTGTCCCAACCTAAAGAACGCTGTTGTAGGAGGTATTATGGAAAGTGTCGGTGACAGTGGAGCTTTAGATGGAGCTTCCGAGCAGGGCCTATTATGTTATAAATGTGGATCCACTGAACACTCATCAAGAAACTGCAGAAGAAAGGTAAAAGAGTTTTATATTAGCACATCTATATCAAATTTTCACTTTCCCTCCGTCAAACACCCTTTCTTCACCCCTGTATTTTTTGTCTAAAATGGTCTTATTTTTCTTTTAGGGAGAAAAATTTGAGTTTGCAAAATGTTTTATTTGTTCCGGCTCTGGCCACATTGCACGGCAGTGTCCAAAAAATACGAATGGTATTTATCCAAGTGGTGGTTCGTGTTCTGAATGTGGTTCCACAGCACATTTGAAAAAGGATTGTCCTGACCTTGTGATTGAAAGTAACTTCTCGGCTAAAGAAGAAACAGATGCTGTTACCTTACGAATGTCAGATCCATATTCTTCAATGGAATACGAACCAGTTTATGCCCATGAAAATGAAGTAAACGATAAAGAAGACGATAATACATCCCCAGCGAACGACAGGGAGGAAAATTTAAAGGAAGCAGAATCGAAAGAAGCACGTACAAAGCCGAAAATGTTTAACAAGAAAGGGAAACATGGAAAACGACAGTACAGTGACAAAAATAGTACATCTGTAAATGAATTCAATTTTGGAAATAATGAAGTAGTTCCAGCTAAAAAGAAACAATTATTTGCTAATCCAACAAAGAAAATTGTAAAATTTTGACGGGTCTTACGCACTATAACTGTCAAGTAACGTAAATGAAAATAAATGATTTATATAAACTATGCATATAACGAATGAAGGTTTTGTCAAAATTTCTTTAGACCGTTACTGACAAATTCAGTAAGTCATTTTTATTCAAGACAACATTTTTAAACATGTTATGATGACAAGACACTTCAATGACTTTTGACTCTTATTTTACAACGTACTTAACGCTTTTGTTTATACATATACCTATAGTTTTGATCAGGCTATAAATAGATCAGTTTAATATTAAAAATCTTGAGACTATAGAACAGAGCCTTACTTCAAAGAGAAAAGGGACACAACCTGACTATATATTACATATGAAGCGGATTCAAGTTTAGCTTATTGGTGTGTTTGCGTTTCGCCAACTCGAAGGACTCACGACCGAATATTTTTTAATAAAATCGACATTCATCTAACTCATCGTACCAATTCAGCAATTTAACATTGTATTCACGGGACACCTTGTGGATCATTATTATCATCAACTTGAAATAACACTTTAAATTTCCTTCCCCAATTAAATTTAAATTTATTACTGACATTTTTTTCCATTAAAGTAGTTTACACTGAAACTATCTGAAACTATAGTCAATATTTAGTACCAATAATAAGTTTCTTAATTTTGTATTTAAACATAATTCAGAAAAGAACGTAATCCTAGTTACTTTTTCAAGTTATTGCAAATACAAAAATTAACTTAAAGGTAAACTGTGTAGTAGGCATTTGTTTTAAAATGATCATAATAATTCTTCAATGCACAACACAGCTTATTCCATATCTTTAGCATTAAACTTTCATATTTAATGACGACTACTCCTTACGACTGATGAACCACTGATTAAATTGAGACGTAAGCTAAATACTTAAAGCATAAAATCATAATTGATAATATAAATTTGAACGTTTCACAACGAACCAACAATAATCTCTAGAAGACACTACGCATACATTAACAATGTATGATTTGATGGATTTGCCAATTTACAATATTAGTCAGGTAATACAGTGTCACTGATTATTCAGAAAATTTTGTTGCATCCATCTTACAATACAATAATAATAGACTGTTGTGTATTTTGATCGACTAATCTGAATTATTTTCAATAGAGGAAAATTGCGAAGCAAATTTGCCAAAAATAGGTATTCTCTTATGACTTACATAATTAATTATTGTGACTTAATAATTATCAGAAAATGTAAGGTTTCCACAGGAGAACATCTTTTAGATTACAAATAAGTTATGGAGCGTTGTGCTTGTTGTAAGGTAAATAGAGAGTGCTAAATATTCGCACATAGGTCATAATTGTATTTTCATGCGATATAATTAAACATTAGTTATTGTAAGCAGTGTTCGTCTTCTGCGTAACATTCCCAAATTGTTGTCTTTATATGAACATAACTTGTATTCAACAGTACTACTTAGATGATTAAAATTAAAATTATCTCTAGGTTTTCATATTGAATAATATGAGCTATCTTAATGAATGACTATCATTAGTAAGTCCTTCTGTTTCACTATTTTCAGTAGAGATACAATACAAATCAAATTTCTCCTTCCTTTAGATTTGGAGTTTGCCTGAAAGCTAGTTACATACAAATATATGTTGCACGCCTACTACTGTACTTACGTTACACGCTATTTTAACAATTTTACTGCAACCATTCGCACTTTATGCTTATAAATATTGCCACTTTTAGAAGTATAATAAAATACCATGTTTTCTACCACTAACTATGAGGTAAATACCAACAAATCAACACGGGTATACAGTATACAACTAAGGAAACTTTGAGGTACGGTTGTATCATTTCCTCGATCTGATCTCTGCATTTGAAATTTTTGAAAAAAAACTATTTAAACAAATTACTAAAAGTTTTAAAAATACTTTTTACATCATTACATCTAGTATATTGACATCTAAAAACAATTTTGAAGTGAAAAAGGGTTGACCTTAATTTGACCTTTTTAATTCGTATTAATTATAATTAGTTTTGCTTCTGTATGTCTGCCATCCAATTTACAATATCGTATCCAATTATGTTACGTCATTGAGAATATTCGCTGTCGATTTTTTTTCGTATCGGTCGAGGCAACATTAAAATATAATCTTTTAGCTACCAGTCCACTACGGATATTTTACATGTTTGTTAATTTATTTTCTTATTTTATAATTACATTATATTTTTATTTTATCGTTGTTTTATCAGTTCTAAGAAGCACTCTTTCCACCACCTCGAAATATTGAACTCGAATTCTGGGGTCGAAAAAGGGCCTTGTAAGCAATATAGAATGCTGTTGTCACCAGTGCCACTCCAACACCAGTCTTGATCCATGTTGTATTACTATCAGGTAGCATTCCAAGTTTGCGGAGATGACTAAATCAAAATTTAATACATTTAAATTATATTTAAGAATTTCCAGTGTGCGAAATATTGCAATATGATAGGTAAATGCATGCTTATTGTAAGCCCACCAAATGCAAATAATGGAAAGTATACAAGGAAAACAAACGTTAATCTTTGGATGGTGCGATTTTGCAAAATTAAAAAATACATATAGACAGAAGTCACCAACCTGCTTCTATAAAATATCATCCAGGCCGCTTGGAAGCGACTGTTAAAAAAATAACAAATTAACACCTTGCTTATTCGGAAACTTTTCGTTTAGCTTTACATACATTACATTAGATACCACAAAACAACACAGACAAAAACGTTGATCATGCACATGAAAGAACAATCTTTGTCCCGTTAAAAGCGCAATGAATAAATTTGTTATACAAAATATAGACTTACGGAAACGCTGCCATTGTTGCCAATTTGATGTAAATCTCTTTGTTAACTTTATCAGCACAAGAGAAACTGTGTGGTGGTGGCAGTTTGTACTTGGCACAGAATGCACTCGGCTGTAGGATATAATCTTGCATTACCTCTCCTAAGTCTGCTTTGTTACCAACAATAAGGACTGGTATTTTTAGTGTGGCATAATAATTCTAGGAAGCAAATAAAAATATTTTTTCATAGGGAAAGGCCAATTGGTTCAATATATTGTAAATCCAATGATGAGTCCATCGTACCAGGTATGTTCTTGCAACAAATTCAAACGACTTAGGGTCGGATGCATCGTACACTAAACAGGCGACATCACACATGATCTCTGACGGCGGAAGAAAGTCTACCACTCGATTTAGATCAATATCCTGCATTACCAAGTACTTTTCTTGTCCGTAGACTTGGACCATATTAACAACAAATTTGGGCATGTCTTCTCCATCGACACCAAATTTCTTGACAGCCTCCAATGTTCTTCCAATAAGCCCTTGACATAGCGTGGTCTTTCCACTATTTTTAGCTCCAATAATATGGCATCTGTACACGTTTCTTGTGGACTGCTTTTTGGCTAAATCTAATCTCTTTTCCCTTGTCACTGTAATTTAAATTTGAGAAGAAAAAGTGCACGGTTAATGGTAAAAAATTTGGAACAATAATGCAATCCGGTACTCTGCACCCCGCACCTACCATTTATAGCTTCTAACTGGTTTCTATCTTCATTAATTGGGTATCCTAAATAAGCCATATATTCCATGGTTCTATTCACATCTAGTAGGGTAGTTAGAACCCATTGACATATAAATCCAGAGTAGGTAAGCCATCCTTTTTCATTTGTCTGGACACCTAGAAACATTTGCTTCACCCAAGGAATTGTTGGACAAATAGAAAACATGTTGGCTAACTCCTCAGGGCTTAAACAACGATCCCGGTCTTTGTCATAACGGACAAAGACGGACGTAAAAAAATCAAAACCCAGCTGGTTCAATTCTGTCGTACAACCCGGTGGCACAGCGAGTCTATAAAATAAAACAGATACATACATTTACAAATATCTCGAGGTAAAAGTTACCCTAACAAGATTGAATTCAAAGTGTTCACAAGACTTTGCTTGGTAACATTGAATATGGAACGATCCAATCCCATACAATTTCAAAGAGCTTATTAATAACAATTTAGGTGGAAAATAATAACCCCAACTCGACTGAACAAAATTGAACAAATATAGCAATTGGAGCATCACACAAACAAACAATCTTTCTCATGCCCATTTCAATATCACTATCTGCGTGAGGTAGATGAGTAGATAGTACCACAACAAAAGAGACAATGCTTGTCTAGTTTATGTAAAAAATAGCTAGTGGTTATTGTTTGGAACAAAAGTCTTAATGGAAGAACAACGATACACTTACAAGGGACATAAATAGTCATTACAGACATTTAATTCATCATTGTAACCATATTTCCTGAGGGCAGTCCACGTTGTCTCGTGCTTTCCACGCTGAATGAACAGCGTATGCAACACGAGAAATCCTACGAAGACAATAAATAAATAAATTATTATATTGATATAGATATAATATCATGATATCATATCTCTTCCTCATAAAAAATATCGTATGCTACTGAGCAATTCAATTGAGGGAAGTAATAACTGTACCTGGAAGTGTGATCCCATTATTGAGGACACCATCTTGGCAGTTCCGTTGAATAATGGTTTTTACAGAATCCAGTGCTTGAGGTTGAAGGGGGGCGTCATAGCAGGTTTTCTGAAACGCGTACATTTCCATGTCGTCCAAAACCCCATCGTTGTTCATATCACATATTCTAAAGACACGCTCTAATGCTCGTTTGCTTTTCTCAGTGAGCTGACGGCAAACAAAAATTAGATAATTTTCTTTATCGTACATACATAAATTAATGAATATGTGATAAACATTTTTTTGATATTTTCAACGGAATATTAAAAATATTATACCTCCTTCTTGTCAGAATCGTATAAAGGGGCAGTAGGATGAAGGACAGCTTTTTGGGCGTAGAAAAACAACTCTGAAATGTTACGGAGTGTTTTTGCCGAGCATTCAATGCAAGTTTCGATCTCTGCAAATTCGCTCATCAGTGGAACAACAAACTGCAAAAATGTAATTTTTACCAAAATTATGAATAAAGGGTTCCGGATTTACGCAGCAAAAATTAAGGTTAGATTATATTATAATACATCGACATACCTCCATGGTCGAGTAGTCCACGAGATCTATTTTATTGCCGACGAGAATAACTGGTACTTTGTGACCTTCTCCTAATGTTTGGCGAACGACGAACTTGAGTACGCAGATACATGGCGTCGATATCCTGTGAATTTGAGCGGAATCTGTCCGGTGTACCAGGATAATTATGGATTCTCGTAGTATCAGCTGCCGTTAATGGCGCAGCTTGATGCTGCTGACGATGGATAGGTCGTTGATCTTGTTGCTGCTGAGGTGGTTGCTGCTGCTGTTCACCTTGTTGCTGGTTGAAAGCAGCGTCCCCTCCAAGTGTTGGGATCAACATTAATTTCGACCAAAAAGATAATTACGTCCAACAATGAACTTCCGCAGTTATAGGGCGGGATATAGATGGGAAAGATAATGTGTCAAACTGATGATGAGACCAATACTAAGACTTGTTTAAACTTCTCTGAAGCCAGTAAAATTTTCTTGTGTAGGTTGAGGAACAGAGCCTCTCTCAAATAACTGTAACATTTTAAAATTAATGCTAATTAATTTTCGTATTTTTTGTATTGTTTTGACGGAACTAATCATTCATTCAAATAAAAATAAAATTAAAAATATTAAATCGCCATTTTACCAAATAATTCACAGTAGGCACTAGGTACAGCGCAGACACCTGCTGAAGGTATCCTTGCCGATGTAATAAAAAACGAAAGCAGCAGGGTAGGGTGCCGGGTTGAGCTGGGTCAGGCACTTGACTTCAGAGGCACAAAGGATTTTTATCAATAATCAACTCCGTACATTTTCACTACGTCGCCTATCAAGCAACTCCTATTAACAAACCAATTATGGTTTTTATTTAACTTCAAAGGATTGATCAAATTTCTTCAAATTGAGTATCAATCACACGGAGCAACTACATAAGCTCTCTACTGAACGCTTGTGTTTCCTGTTGAAAACTGATGTATTGAAATTGAATAGCTTTTGCTTTTCTAAAGCAAATTAGCGTGAAAAATGAAGGTGTGGTGGGACATGTTAGCTAATAGTCCGCACTCACCCTCCAAACCGCCGAATTACGTGATATTCAGCATGTTAACAGCAAACTTGCCTTTCTGTACATGGTTAACAGCATTCCACAACTGTACATGATAATACTGACTGACTGCCGGAAACATGAACCTTGAACCTTACATTTAATAAAGATGTTTCTCACCTCTCCAATTTTAAATTTATCTTCACGCCTATTCAAAATTATCTCAAAGCTCCGTGACTTGAGTCACGAAGTCTTCCCTACCTTGTTTGTATGTTTGCAAATTGCAATGCAATCTTTCCCAATTTCACAACACGATCCGATATCCCGAAATCATCATCGTCAGCAAGCCACCACTCCTCACTCCTACAAACGAAAATGTCACAGACACAACGCCACCAATACTACTCCAATCCAATTTCACCACCCGTAAAACTTCCTAGTACAAACACTAGAACGTATCAAGACAAGCATAGGACAACGTAAAGATCCGATTTCAAAAGAAACATTGGGACAGTCAGCCGGCAACCCCGAGCTATCACAGAGGGGTGCTGAAAAAAACGGAAGACAAAACAACGAACGACTAACGACCCAACCAAACCTTTTCGGTATCCGTTCCGCCAACTTACACTTGCCACAACAACGTCACTGATGAAAACAATATTATTATCTTGACTGCTATCAAACTTCAACTTCACTGACTACGACTTACTGCAAACACATTTTATTTTTTTACATTACCAATTCACTGTTCAATCTTTCTTTCTGGCTTTTGCCAATGCCAACCCAGCCGCAGCCAACCATTTAGACCATCTTTCCACGCATCATTTAACCACATTTATTGTAATAGTGGTAATTATTTGTGTCAATTTATTGCTGCGTATATAAATGATCTATTTTATTCTTACATTTTTACTTGTCCACTAACAATAAAAATATCTCCACAAACACAATTTAAAAAAAAATCCTCTATATCACCAACTGGACATTTAGAGGACAACAGGTTAAGTGTATTAAGTTACCTAACTAGTTGTTGAAAAATACTATCAGTTTGTAAACGTAATACGATGAGATGAGGATGAGATTCCGCCTAAATTATCTTTGTGAGAAAGGATTTCTAACGCTTTTGCTTTGTAAATCAAATCACCATCCATAAATATTATTATTCCATCCTGCCTTTTCTTTGGATTCAACATAAGCTATATAGGCTAGGCTCGCCCGTTTGTTGGTTGCGTTCTCTCATTCTCGTTTCTCATTTCCTCTCTCCCTTTTTAGCTAATCGGACATCTGACTCTCTCTAAAAAGGGTGACCACTGCATATTGCATTGTTTTGCTCCGAAATCCTTCCTCTTGCCACCCGTTCAATGCTATGCTGCAAGGATATCAGGATAGTGTGTTATAGT
>JAHZNB010004029.1:0-10858 GCA_027744295.1 Callyntrura guangdongensis
TTGTATGGTCTATCATATTGATAATACAGCTATTACTTACTGTCGTATGCGTGTTTGGTAACAACACGGCGTTTACTCAAGTTTTGATTAGAGCATATTCATACAAAAGCAACATATAAGGTAGTTTGTCAAGGACACCAATTTTAGTGACAAAAAGAACTGATTAAGAAAGTAAGTTTCATGGACCGCTAGTTATAATTAGCATAATACAGGTGATTAGGAATTTTTATTCTCTAGTCTTAAAATAGGTGTAGAGGCAATGACGAAAAATTAATACAGCCTAAGGTATATCATAGCATGCAGCCCCGATTCTCTTACGAAAGGTTTTGTTGAAGTTTTTGGTTCAGATTTTGTTCATTTGTTCTGCTGTTGACATGGTATTACTGAAATAGATAAGCAGCTACACAGAGTTAAGAAAGATACAAGGAATTATCGAAGTTATTCAAATATATACAAGGAATTTACGACAGTCAGCTACCAAAAAAATATTTTGTCAACCTCAAAACTGTTTGTGGAAAAATGGGAAGGTGTTGAACTCACATAGGTTTCTTACTTATAAAATACAAGGAATATGCAAAAAATCTTAATTGCTCCTTGAATGTGTAGACATTGAAATACCTACACACAAATTTCTTGGAATTCACAAATCGATATATCAAGGACACATTTATAGAGAAAATATGTTTTACAGTTTTATTGAATGTAATATGACTAATTCATAAAAATTTAAATTAAATTTGATATATTTTCTGTAGCAAAGGATTTCTACCGATGACATGCAATATGCTATCTACATGGTTTGCTTACGGAAATGGAGGCAGTCAAAACAATATACGTCTTCTTTGCGGACTATGTGTCATGAATACCGGTATTCCCAGATGAAGATGTAATACAATATAAAACATCTTCTTCACCATTGTTCACAAATTGACATAGCAGCAACTTGAAAAGAGATGAGAAGGAACATTTGACAGTTTCATTCGCTGCGTATACTGTTTTAAATATTTGCATAGTTTTAAATGTATATTAGAACTAAGTGAAAAATGTATGAGGAAGTGACAATACACTTTATGAACACTAGATTGTGTCCCAAACTTATATGTGAACTAAAAATCTGGTTTAAAGAACATTTACGTTAAAGTGTTTAATATCGACTTAAACTTTTGGCAAATATGTCTTATGCTCTACAGCTTTAGCAAGTTTCTGTTTGGCAAAATTTGGATCCATGAATTAATTTTGTTGTCGTATAATTTCATTTGATTTACTGTCTTAATTGTTGATAAATGGTAATGTAGGTATATTAATTAGTTTGATTTAATTCGCTATAAATAATGCTTGCTACAATGAGTACTTGTAACTGCTGCTTATACATATAATATGATTAACTGATTATTGGTAACGATTCGGCATTTTTAAGGTCTTTTTGTATTAACGGAATGACCCTTTGGTCCCCAGAAATACGTGTTACAGTTAAAAACCAGATTATGTTGTTACCACGGCACACGTTCTGATTATATCAGTAAGTACAGTCATTATCAATATCCTTTTTGGTTTAAAGAGATTTGCTAATTTCGAAATTTCCTACAATTAAGATTATACCGTTAATGATACATTGAATGAGTGTAGAGGAGAACAAATGATTCATTACTCCTTAAACGGTGATGCAATGTACCGAATGTACGGGAGGGGAGGAGTGATACCATTTACTACACTATAAATGGAAACTTATTTTTCACAAACTTTTGCTCAGACTTGCAGATTTCTGAAAACCGTTATATTTGAAAAATCTTAATAATAATTTCTTGTATTGTAGGTTTTTGTTAGTATGTACATGCGTTTTTATATAATGAATACATTAGTTACACGAGTTTGTTTCTGTGAAATATTGCTTGAGAGTTACAAATGTCTAAATCCTGTACGGTGCGAGCGAGTTGGTTCAGCCAGGTTTTAGTATGCTCCTCGTCATGGACGACGTCGACTGGTATTATGTCGTCGTTAGTCGTAGTTAAATACGAGTTAGTTAGAATGTCATATTAAAAAATATATAGAGTTAAGTGATTACGAACCACTGACCATCCAATCAAATCATTCAAGTTTAATTATTTACCCAAGTTGTATGTGATATTCCTCGGCGTGACTCACGTGGCATTGCTGACTTTACCTACTAATATTATCTTAACCACTCCTGTCCATGTCTGTTCTTGCTGTTGATGTTGTTCGTTGCACTAAACTGCATGTGAAAGTGAACGCAATCATTCACATTACACTGACGATATTAGTGTTTCGGTTCAACACGCCTGTACACAAAAATAATGATTTCTTAATAACTTCAGTCCCTGAGCTTCGTTTGAGGCGAGATTTTCTCCAAACAACTTGTAATAACTCGGACTACACCATTTGGCGCCATACAAATGCACCACATGCGAGCAGAAAAATCTTTTATAAATATAACTAGTTCCTGAGCTCCGTTTAAAACGGGACTTTTGCCAAAAAATCCCAAAAAGCTCTGGCTATAACATATTGCAAATTGGGACAATATAAAATCGCCATCTGATGGCAGAAAAATCTTTTCTAAATAACTCTGGCCGCTGACCTCTGTTTGAAACGGGACTTTCGTCAAACAACTTCACATAGCTCGAGTTATAGCATATTTCAAAATGGTGCCTTACATTTCACGCCTTGTGTACTCTATAGTATACCAAACTTTATTTGTTTTACTTCAAAGCCCTTATGCGAATTTGAATTAATTATATTGGCATATCATAACAATTTAGTAATTCCGGAAGTTACAAATGGGTCTATGTAAATTTTTGCATTATGTAACTTTGCAGCTTTAAGTTATCTACTGCATCACTATTTTGAATATAAAAATAATTTGGAAACTTTTTAAACTATGATATGTTTTCTTATGTACCGTCTTCAAATAGCAATAATGTCTACTTTGGCATCCAATTTGCATTTCTTCTCGGCGCAGTATTAAAAAATCGATTTTATGTGTATCCAAATGGCAGTTTACTGGTCGGTGATGCTGTGCATACTTTTTTAATGTTTACAATTACCAAAATTGTTTATTTTCCCATCGATAAATTTGTTTTGTGAGTTGGTTATAAACAAGAAACCTTTCCGAAGCCGGTGACTTCCTGTGAGCTTAATGGTCCTATTCAATAAAATCGGATGCGCCGTATACGTTGGTGATGACCACATACTAAAGTTATATGTTACCTGGTCGCCGGAAGCGTTGCCGTCTTTGCCACCGGTGTTATCTGATGAGTACGTATTAAGTAAAAAATTTCAACGCTAATTACGTTGACATATATAAAATCCTACGCATTGGCTAATGGCAATAAAATAGTTCAAAACTATGGCTGCTTATCATTGACGCTGAAAACGTCAGCTTTGTCCATGCAACTCTGCTGGCGACGTTAGCAACATAAAATTTATTGCAAGGCATACGGTTTGTTAACACTGAAATTACTATTCAGTATGGGGTTTCAAGTTGTTCAAATTAGAATACAATAAACGTAGCGTATAATAAAAACTTAAACTTTGGCAACTATAATGTACTTACATTCTTTAAGAAATTATGCAAATGATTCTTATCAAGTAATTCTGCCTACGTCAAAACTTGGTCATTATGCCTTTATTCTTGAAACCCATAATTTTCTTTGCCTAACATAACTCTAATGTAACTTACTCTACTTACAAATAACTCTCTATCTCTTCTTCTCTGGCTCTGCTGTAGCAAAGATCGTTAAATTACACCTCTCTAGACATATACACATTTCTGTGTATCACCAAAAGCATACCTATTTTGAAAGTACTGTTTAACCAAGTTTTTTCCATCGCTTTGCAGACGTAACATGAAGTTTGAATTTTGTCCATTTCAATTTTCAAACAAAAACCCTGACATTTGCAGCGTGTGTGGTAAAATTTTATAGGTATTTACAACAAGCTAACTTGTGCAGTTTTTTTATTTGATCTATTTGATGTTTTTTAAATATTTTCTGCAATTCACAGATGGCAATGACAGCTACGCATACAGTGTTAATGTAACAAAGACCTTGAATTTTTTGTTTTTAACATCGTATATACCATTTCGATTGGAAATCAAAATGGAATTTAGACCCCACTGGAACGTCGCCAGATTTGGAAACTATGGATAGTAGTTGGAAACTGGTAGCATGAACTTGTCAGTTGCTATATGTCTTATGTTTCCGTTAAATTGCACTGTAATCGGTAACGTCCATTTAAGGAATTCGCATCCATTCCAAGCTGGAGTGGTTTAAACAAAAACCTCGATATTGTACCTTGACTCTATTCTCTGATATTTATTTTTGAAATTCGGAGGTTAATATTTGTTGCCCTCATTCTATCGTCATTTTCTTACTTTATCTCATTACAATAGTCAATTTCAAACGCAGTTTAAGAATGTATAAACTACACTGTTTGACCGCATGGAAAGGTTTTAAACCATATGTTTACCATAAATTTAGAATTTCATACAATTCGTAATTTTTTTTGTCTCCAAAATCAAATAAAATTAGTAAGGGAAATCATTCACAGCAACAAGCGGTTAGGCTCTAAAGTAAAAATCTCAAAAAGCTGCCAAAAATAGGTCACGATTTACCACTGCTACATTTATTCAATGCAGTTTTTTATGTGGAATCAAATGTAATGTTGTTTGTTTTCAGGTTTGCCATTACAACGACGTAGCAAGCCTTTTGTATTGGACAACGAACCTCCTCTCTTCGCGTTTTATCTATCAGCTGTTGCAAAAAACGCTTGTAGCATCATTTTACAAGAAACCAAGACGTTTGTTGATATTACATTTTATTCCCCACAAATTTCTGCATTAAACGAGTAAAAGCATGTTACTGTTAAACCTCTGCTCAAACAACCGCCGAACAAGTTTTTGAGTTTTTTACAACAGCGCCATTCATTTCCTTGCAGTGAATGAGGTCTTTTAGGTAAAAACTTGAAATTAATGCATGACTTAAAGTAAAACATAAATACGTATTTTCACTTTTTAAACAAAAGCTTTCTATTAAAAATTGCATTACGGATTTAACAATAAAATACGTTAAACTTTTTTTTCATTTTTATAAGGACACCTGTATGTGTTTCTGTGAATCGGTGTAATTTTGAAAAAGTTACGCTATACTAAATTTCCTACTACAGTATTATAGACAAAAACATGGGTTGTTGACGTGCAAGTTGTCAGAGGCCCCCAAGTGTAGATATACCGAATTGACAGAATATCTTCCAAGAAGTGGTTAAGATTAGCAATAATCAAAACTATAAGGACACCGCCATTTTGTCAACTTAAAAATTGTTTTAAAGGCTTAGTACATACGGCATTAACATTAATTTACTATTTTATAAATTACTTACATACACATAAGGTGTCCTTAAATAAGTGAAAAGCAGTTGACGGGTCTTCAAGTAATTGTTCATATTTTTAATTTTGAGACATTCAGTTGAACTTAAATTTTCTATTATTTTATTATTATTATGATTATTTCATTTTAAGAATTGGACAAACATGTCCAGTTAACTAACGTAGCAACTAGTTTAAAATGTGGGAGACTTGGTGTATTGTATTTCGGGCAATACTATTGTAAATTGTAGAAAGGTGTGAACGAACGTTATGTAGGTGAACACAGGTATGCCAGCAACCTGATCATCATGATTGGTCGTTATGATTTATTAGTAGTCATCTCTTACTAGAAAACTCGATTTTTTAAGTTTGCGATACTAAGAGTAACTATGTGGATCTGGAGTGCTTTTTGTGCTGATTTGAACAAGAGAACTTGCTGTTTGACCAGAATGTACCACTATTCTGGTCAACGATTGCTCTAATGCAGTTAAACCCAGCGTGTGCACATGTAAATACATGAAAGATGGAAAAATCATGGAAAAAATGTATTTTTATATGTAAAAATTTCTTGCCTTTAGAAACATGGAAAATGTAAAAATTATGAAATAAATGTTTTTTGCACCAAAATGTGCAATAAAAATTGCAACATCACTTACAAATCAAACATAAACAGCTAGCAGCCGTATTTTGTAGTCAGAAGTGTGCAGATTTGCCAGCAGCTTTACCTCCATTGTGTATTGTACTAACATACTAGTGTAATGTTTAGTTGGAGGATGACTTGAATTGATTTTGCTGGCTTAATAATTATGAAGAAATATGTTATAGTTTTAATTACTAATAACATTTACCTTAAAAAATAGTGTGTACGTCGATGAATCCTGATGCATGTATCAAATCAAACAAGCCCTACAAACTGTGGCTGACGGTGTCAGTGCCCGACAAGGTGTCAGAACCCGTCTTTTATTTTTTAAGTAGGTAGTATTCAATCAATTTAGTGAAATGAATCAATTTTACCAATTCTACATAATGTCATATTCTAAATTTAACTATTTGGTTAATTCATAATAGTTTAGAAGCCCGTGATGAGCTGATGAGTATAAGTTATTATTTTTATATACATAGATATGTATACAGGTTTTAGTACCTGTATACCTACCCATGCAATGAGTTTTTCCATTTTTACAACCATTTTTTCCATGATTTTTACTTTTTACATGGACATACGCTGGTTAAACCTTCATTATAAATCTCAGGTTTCAAGGAACAGTTCTTTTGGAAAAAATGGATTTTACCAAATTTCCATTCAATGCTTGTGGAATTTAATATGTGAAAATAGTCTTTAGTACAGGGTTCTCGCTTTGTTCATTTAAAAATTTTAACATATGGATATATATCGTCAATAATAAGTGATTTGGAGTAAAACTGTGACTAATTGGAGAATGTACTTCAAAATTAAATGTCAAACAATACTGTTCCATTCAAAATTTGTAATGCAAAAATTTGAAAATCCACAATGGGGTGACCATGTACCCACTTCCGTTTTTTCGTGTTAAATCCCATAAACATTGAATATAAAGGCGATTTCAAAAATCCATTTCTTCGATTTTTTCCAAAACAACTAATCTTTGTAACCTGGGACACATCATGAAACCTTCACTACAATAGAGTAATGTTTGACAAGTATATGAAGCAAATTTCCGACGGAGAGTCTCCGATGTTCCATCTTTAGTTCAGTACATTTTTTTGTAAATCTTCAACTTATGAATGAAAAATTATGTTACCGGTAACTCTGCTACAAACAACACAATGTCAGACAAGTTTTTGAACTTTTCACCACAGGACCCAGCCCCTCGTTGCCGCAGATCAGGTCTTAATTCATTTATTGCTTATTATGTGGTGGTATTAGTAAACGAGTCTTCAAGTTATTTGTATCAACAAGAGTGTTATTTGAACTTGACTATTGTTGCATGCTTGATTAAAACGGTCAAAAGGTCAACCCTGCATATAATGCTGCCCTGTCGAGTTTTTTTCGTCAATCATGTTTTATAGTGTAATCAATATGATAAGGTATTATTAAGCATGTGCCATTTTTCATCATTAATCTCAATATACTGGAGGTGCTTAGTTTTCCTTTTGTAACTTTTAATTTAATTGAAGGTTATAACCGGAATGATGTTGATACGTGTTAGTCACGAAGGCTGATATATGTTATTTAAATGGGAGATAAATGTTGTACTAAACTTGGATAACTCGTTCTAATTAACAACATTATTGCTTCCTTCTCAAGAACTAGACAATTTACTGTTATTGCAATTTTGAAACCTGATGTCTTTAATAACATTTAACGTTATTCGTTTGGCAGAATAATGTCTACTGATTCATAATAAGCGTAAAAACTGCTTTACATTTTAAAAGTCTTCCCTTTTGGGATTTATATTACCATAATAGTTTACTTTCTGAATGGTACAATCTTGATCCGTCAATGCAAATTCACACATAGATGTCGCAAATTGCATTTTTTTGAAAATGCATTTGAAATCAGAAAAAAATCCACTTAGGATCTACGTTTCCTAATTTTTCTAGTTTCTAAAAAACAAATGTAACCAAGACTATGCAGTGTATTTAGAAGTTATACCATAAAGTAAACTCACTTATATATTGATGTTTACAAATCCTGCGTTGTAATGCTAAACATTATTTTTACTATGGTAACTTTATTAACTATATAATATTACAAGAAACGAGTATGTTTGCAATTGAATGTTCATTTTGCTGCAATTTGTTAAGCTATGAAATTTTTGAAGTATTTTTTCGTACCTTAAATTGTTTCCCACGAAGGCGTCTACTCGTCAAACAAATGCTCTCGCAGTTAAAAATTTCTTGGTCTAAAATGTATTTTCAACACTAATTGGTTTTGTTTATGATCTACATTTTTAATCGTTGAATTAAGGCAACAAAATGCAACAAAATTTGTCAAAAGTCTTTGAAAAGTATCAATGATTTTTGTTTTGCAGGAACGTGACAATCAAATTTCACAAGTAGCCAAAAGCCACTAAATATTGCTTACGTGTACGACGACTTATATATGGTGATTTATTTTGGTAGTTTATTTATACTCAAATATCAAGAATATGAAAAACAATAGTATACCGTTCCATAAACAACCAGCCTTTTTAAGGCAATCTTATTTACATTATAAACAAATTTCCGGAAAAACAAACGACAAATCATGAAATATATCAATCAGAACAAACATGCTTTTCCAAAAATCAATCAGTCCAAATTCACATACATTATGTTGTATTTTATAAAAAAAAGTCAATAATAAATGGTTATAAGCATGGATAAAATTTTTACGATAAACACATGTAAAAGCATAGCAAATAAATCTTCGTTTGTAGTGTATCTTTTTAATATTTTTCTGCATCAGATACTTTGCCCTCAAGTTTTTTTATCCACAATCAACAAAAAGTTAGAATAGATGTAATCAGATTTATGTCACCGTCCTATGTTTTAAAATAAACAAAGCATCTTACGTAAGCCAATGACGAATGGTTCTTAAGTTAATATTTCTGCATATTGGCTTGATACAGAAAATCAGTTATTGGTTTTTTTTTCAGTTGATTTTTTTTCAACGACATACCGACACTTAAGTACAAAGAAATAATACTACTTGTACCGAAGAAATTAAATACACTAGCAGAGCATTTTACTCAAAACACTGACAATAAAACCTGTTCATAGGAGTCTCGCAAACTTTTTGATCGTTGCTGCTTAGATGAATGCCTACATCTAGACAGAACTACAGTTACCAAACTCGAAGTGAAGAAAGTAATTAGTAAACTTGATTCTAGTAAACGGACAGGAATTGAGAAAATACCAGCAATTTTTTAAAAATATGTATGAAAGAACTGACACCTATCCTTGATTCTATTATAAATGACGTGATGAAGGAAAATGCTTTTCACAATTGCTCAAAAATAGCAAAAATAATCCCACTCTACAAAAAAACAGATAAAAGTAACCCGAGAAACTATCTTCCTATCCCTGCTTTACCAACAGCTGAAAAATTAAAATATTATGAGCAATCCTCTCACAATGTTCCTAGAAAGAAACAATACTTTAATGAATGAACAACACGGTTATAGGCACAATCGTTCAACACAAAGTGCAGTTATCTTCCTTACTGACGAAATAAAAGGAAACAGCGCATGGAAAAAAGTAGCTGCCGCAGTGTTCATAGATGTTGAACAGGCATTACATTTTGGATTTTTTTGACTCCACAAAACACGGAACTCTAGTTACAAAATTTCACAACTACGGAATTCGTGGCAATGCGCCTTAACATTAACGAGATATTTTAAGTAGAGAATTATATTGCAATGGGAATGGGAAATTTTCTAATGCTTAAACACAGTTTTCTATCAAAATGTGCCACCAGACATTACAAGTTGCCTAGATAAGCTTAAATAGTAATAGTTGCAATTTAACGTATAAGCAAAATAGCGTAAGGCTTCAAGTTTCGGATTTCATTTTATTTCCGTCGTTTACTACTTACTATAATTTTTAAAGAAACCAAGATTTTTTTTTGCATTTAAGTATTGTCAACTCTGATGTTGTTTTCTGCTTGTAATCTCTGGAAATATATTTGGGCAGAAAATTGCGGGAACCTAGTAATAACAAATTTTGTACCATTGCCATTGCACTACTTAGTAGTACTACTACAACTTTCTTAGTATCTTAGTACCTAATTGGTTAATTGCACAATATCTCGTTACAGACTAGCCAGATTGTAACAACTTTACACGTTTTAGAAAGTCAATTTATTTTTTTCTAATTTACCCTCTCAGTTGTTTAAAACTCATACTTTTGACAAACTTACTCGTACGCTTTACTTAAAACAGATGCTATTTGCAGAATAGTAGAAGCTATTGCCTTTCTATATTAAATTATTGGATTGTTCCATGTAGGTCCACGTTGGAAGACTTTAGTTGGGTTTAGGAACAATTACCATGGGATGAATATTCACCAGAATATCCATATTCCCAGCATGTCCTGCCGCGGGAAACTTTATCGACAGCGGCAAAAGGTCCTTTTGTTAAATGTCCCAGTCTATATGATCAAGTATATGGAACTCCATCCGTTTAAATAATTAGTACCTTCAGTAAGATGATTACTTTGTACGTAAATACTTACGTTTATTTACAAAAGATACAACATATTATACCAAGATTTATTATTACAAAAGTATTTATTTCTTAACCGACTTGGCTAAAACTTGGCACAGATGTCCTACGTCTATACAAAATACGATACCCAAAAGTGTGGGCTCCGAGTGACCATTTTCAGACCCGATAGGGTCGGTTCTTATTTTGATGAAAAAAGGTGCTTTTTCGTAATTACACCTTCATTTCTTGACCGATTTTGACCAAATTTGGTACACTCATGCAGATCCTACCTATGCATTTTTAGAAAATTTGG
>JAHZNB010004030.1:0-11004 GCA_027744295.1 Callyntrura guangdongensis
GCTATGTGTTTGAAAAAAAATCAAGTGTTCCAAAAGTGTGTTTTTTTCTACGCCTTTGCTTTATAAAAGTTGTCATTTGTTGACAGTGCTAGTGTCATCTCGGTAGTACCAAGGTGCCGAGTAAATATGTAGTCTTGTGTTCTCTTCATTTAAAAAAAAAGGTTATGATGAAAGCCGTTCCTACACCAAGGAAAGCAGACAACGGATGGGGAGTGCAAAGAATGGTGTTGAAAGGAGAGCAGTCAAGAAACGAGAGTGAAAAAGCAAACAGACAATTCATACATACACACATAATATAGACACACACAAGATTTGTATAATATTTATGTATGTGTATCCTCCTCTTCCTACCCCGTCGTCGTCTTCTCGGATTGTTCTTTCTTCTTGTTAAAATGCATTCTACCATGATAACAGTCTTTACTTGCCACCATCACTGTGTACACTTGTTCCACGACACAAGAGCAAGTAAAGTTGTCATTCATCTTGTAGCGAAACATCATGTCATGGTTACCATCAACATCGTCGTGGTCGTCGTCAAAATCCTATATACATCACTTTTTGTACTAGAGGATCATAAAAAAGTCAAGGAGACTCCTCTCTACTACTTGACTAAAAAGTTAAATAAAAACAGGATGAGATGAAGAGAAAGAGATGATGTTATGGAGGATGACAAAAAAGTAGGAGGAAGAGGATGATACTCCACGCACTCATCCATGCAGTTTCACTACTGTTGCAGACAGACGGATAGCATAACAAACAAACAACAACAAAATGACTGACTTTGTCAGTTGTTGAGACTTGAGACGCTGAGTGGGTTGTTGAGAAGAGATACACAGCGATGCAAGTAGAGTCAGAAAAACGGAGAAAATGAGAGAGAGAGACAGACAGATATGAAAACATTTCAGGTGATGCTTCTAGAAGACAACGAGAAAAATGTAATAATCATACATGTTATAACGTTGTGTACATTGAACGGGTACATGTGCTTGCCTTTTGTTGCTGAAACATTAAAATGACAATATGACTTGTTTTTTCGTTACCATTTCAAATGCCATCATAAAATTCATAATCATTCCCGTCATTGTTACCATCATGATCAAGAAGAGTTCTCCTGCAATGATAGTTTTAAGTCAGTCAGCTTTCGTTGGAGAAAGTCATAAAACTCAGAGAGAGAGAGAGAGAGAACACGTGAGTATTATTTCAGAGAGTGAATATCAAATATGAGAGCAGCTTATCCACTACATAACAACATACATTTTAATATCACTCTTTTATTCGACAGACAGGGGCAATAACAATCACACAAAATGTACTCATAATACTTGAGCAAATTTACAGCGGACTTTGGTAGAGGATCTCTGTAATACAGTAAAAGGATTTAGGGTAATGACGACCGCACAAATGAGAAATAAGATCGAAATGCTAACGTGCTTTTGTTTTTAGTGTTTTACTTATTCCAACAATGGTAATACAGTATGTTATCCGAGTAATAATTTAAAGAAGGTATATTATTATGATTATTATTTTTGTACGAGCAGCACTTAAGTCGTTTATTGTGTTCATAAAAGGGCTTTTGTTTTTATTAATGAAAGTACACTATAGGAAATGCTTAAAATGACATAAAACACAAAACGGAACATTATGACTATTATGAGATTAATTCTGGAAAGATATGGAGGCTATAGCAATGCCATGTAGGTAGCTAATATGTACCAAATATAAGTAGCTTGCTCGCAACGCAACAAACCTTTAGCGTGCAATCAAAAAATAAACAGGAAAACAACATATGACGTACGTTGAAAATTACAAACTGTCGCCTGAGGCGCTACCTAGCTCTAAAGTAGTTCCTTCCGGAAAAGTTGCACATTGCACAGTTCTTCTTCGTTGTTTACAAAAACAAAGAAAGTAAAACCAGAAACCAAGCAAACGACGACACTACATTACTGTAGGACTGGTAGAGTACGGGCACAGCAGAGTACATAGATATTTTAATTTAAAAGTCATGTTATTTACACCAATTGGTGTCAGCTGGCTGGCACCAATTGAACAGAACGTTAAATAATATGTCAGTTTATTATACCATCTGAAGTGTCTATTTTTATAATTGGAAAAATCTAAAGAGCACAAAACTAACTATCCTGTTCGCGGAATTGAAGTGGTAATAATGTCAATTTTGATAAGTAACTCATACATCGTCATGAGGAAAGGTACGAATCTAAAATCAGTGCAACGCAGGCTGCTGCTGCAATGATTGAGACGGTATGACGGTATACAAAACTCTGTTAAAACCTGAAAATGCATACTTTATAATATTTGAACTGAGAAACGTGTTTAAAAAACGGAACTTATACTTTGTAAATAGCTGTAATTAAAACGGATATTTTTAATAGATAAAACAGTAATTGAAATACATAAATAACATGAACTTGTCTGTCCAACGTCAATTCCCTTATGCTCATACGTTGCATCCAAATGCAAATTATTATTTCTCCATTTAGGTTCCCTTTTTGACATCTTATTACCTCGTCTACTACCATATTATCATCATCAGATTCCCTATTTTACGAAGGTATCTCTATATTACCTTTCATCTCCAAAAAGTAATATATTATTATTGTATTACCAGTTGACACCCATCTCTCCGCCTACCGCACCTATACAAGAAAAAGTCATTCATTCACAAAAAGTTACAGAAGACTCATTATCATTTTCCTCTTTCATTTTCATTGTGCGTCTCAAGTGTACAGCTGAACTTGTTTGCTACTATTTACATCTCTCTTTCCCCAATATTGACACATCAACGAGCTACCATATCCATTTGCAACAAATTGTCAATTTTTGCTGTCATTCTTTAATTCTATAGGTACCTTATATGAATCATTATTAGTATCAGAAAGGGCATTTTTGTATTATTTGTAAGTTGAAACTAGCACAAGTCGTTAACCTCCTGAAAACCATTTTACTCCCCTTTTCCACTTTCAGGCAAAAAACATTTTCTCAATGATATAAATTACATGATGTTTTTTAAAAAAAAATAAACACCATATATTTTCCATTTAAAAATCACAATTCCCTAAAATGTCAACGTCTGTGCGGGTGCGAATTGCACATTACATTCCCTCTTGAATGAAAAAAACGACCATAAAAAGGTAAGGGACGAAGGAACAATGGTACTGGTTTACATTTTTCACCTTTGTTGCACATTCAACATTACAACAGTACGACAACTTGCCCGTCATTGTCGTCATCAATGGACAAGCATTCCTCCGATATACCTTTTTCATTCAAAGGCAGACTACTAGCAGAACAGCGGCAACGTCACATCATCATTTCTTTCATTCTTTTCAATCGTTATTACACACTTTTCATTGTACATCTCCTCACCGAACATAAAATACGCATTCCTAACAAAATAATACTTCACTAGTAATTGAAATGCAGCACATTCACAATAAAAAAATGTGCATGTACCATAGCAACCTCGATCCTTCGAGAAACAGACTTGAAGGGCAATACTTGAAAGCGCACATATTACAACTTGAACTTGATTTTCAATAAAATATTCACTTTTCTATTCACTATTACTATGCTAGTTTGGTAATACCTTTCATTTTTAGAAGGGCTTCTGTTTTGTTCAGGATGTCAGCAAGATTTTTTATACTACAAAAAATTCAGAGTTCTGATAATTGAGTGGAGAAGTCAGACATGGTTAAATTCCGACGACTAATAATTCCTTCGTAAGAGTTAAGAAACAACCAGATCAAAGAGATACTTAAAAAACTCGCGTGTCTTATACTACTGGCTGTATGCATTTACTTCCCGAGCCATGTAATGGGGATCACAGACTTTTAGTTAACCATTTTAACCAACAGTTAATTAATACCAATTTCAGTGATTATTTTGTGTCACTTGTATGTGCTTCCGAATTGTTGTATCCTTCCTGAGTATTAGTAGCATGATAGCTAAATATGTTTTACATTGACAGTATTGTCTGAAATGTGAAAAAATCTAAAATATTTGAACCAAATAAAACTACCAGGCAACTGTTTATATTTGCGTGACTACAATTTAATTGCATAGATGCAACTAACGATAGGCACATGTACGTTGTTGGTATCTATTACAAGTTTTCTTCTCTTTAATACAGTCCTTTCTTTTTTACGCTTACAAGGGATTAAAATTGTTGAGATTTAATCATGTCTGACATTAACACATCACCCTGCTAAATGTTATTGTATTAGGTAGGTATATATCATTATTACCATCCATGCTGTCTATTCCGGCATAACTACTGACCATTTTGTATCGTACGTGGTGTGAACCAGAGGGTAACTACTGTTGTATCATTTCCTTGTCAAGTATGTATATGTATGCATAGCGATCCTGATGAAATCTAAAAATTGAATCGATTCAAAAACATTAACAAAGTGAGACATAACAAAACCTTTTTTTAATAATATGACAATGCTGATAAGTGTATGTACAGCATGTGTATAGATTACACTTAAATAATTGTACCATTATGACCAGTACTTGAAAAAAAACGTGCATTGAAGTACTACAACAAAAGAAGGAATAAAAGCGAAAGTTGATTTTGAATACATACAAATATATTTGCCACCTGAAATTTTCAACACCTTCTTTCTATCCGTTTAATATTTATGATATTAATATGATATTTTCATGATATGGTAATGCCACTGCAGAGAATAGAGAGAGGGTAAGCTGAAAGGTTTCTGTAATTTGTAAATTGTAAGGCCAACTTGAATCTGCTGGTTTAGGTGTAACAAGCACAAGCAGAGACACAGAATGTTTGTCATGCGTTTGTAACAACTTTATTATCAAGTTGCGACAGCTATCAAACGACTCCATGATTGGTTGGATTGCTTTGCTAATTCAAAAAAAAATTCCCCCAGCCAATTGCCCTCTTATACAAGTATTTATAGTAATCATGAACAAATCAACGGCGATCCTAAAGTAAACAAATGATCAACCTGTTCGGCTAACCACAATGAATTTAGACTTTTTGTCATTCAATAAAAAATAAACCACGTAAAAAAACGGTTAAATCTAACGTGACATAAACAAAGTCCGGACACAAAAGTCAAAATTAGAACGGAAGTTGTAGTGGTGAAAGTAGGTTTTTTCAACAGTTTATACATAATTAAATTGGAGGGGTGCCTTTCTTTTTTTACCATCTCTCCTCCGATTAAAGTGCCAGCTATACAAACAGTTTTGTGTAGGTGTTGTAAAGAATGGAACGGAATTCCGGAGGAATTTGAGCTTTGCCCAAGCAAAACATTTATATTGTCAGAAAAACGACGAGGACGAGATGATGATGCGCTAGGTTGCCGTTGCGAGTATTTTTTTTACTACACTCAACGAGGAAAGTCATCATTATTCACGTTCATAAAGAGGGTAGCCCCCGTAATAAAAGCCGTATAACCGAATGAAACTTTGACTTGGTTGCCTAACGCCATAAAGAACAGGAAAGAAGGAAACTTCCGTGGTAGAGGAAGAACAAACTTTTAATGCGTTTTCCTTTTTCCCTGTACCGCATAAATAAAGCAATACCACGTTTACAGATTACCTATTGCGTAAAATATCGGTGCCTTTTGCAGTGCATAGAAACAAACGGAAAGCACATAATATGCATGTTATTCTATGAAATGTTTTCAAAACAGCGTTCATTACTACGCACGTTTAGCAAAAACCATCATTATCATCATTGGCGCAGTGAACCCATCAGGCAATGTGCCTGACGAAACCAACAAAACAAAGTAATCAAGCTTAGAGAGGAGGAACCCTATCTCCCTCGCACAAACTGTACGAAAAAAAAATGTCAAAAGAGATATCCTAAAAACGCTGACGGGTTCCGTTCACACAGACACACTCTACACTAGAAATGCTTGAGATTTTGTTATATACCGTTGCCTCGTCGTCGTCGGTCGGTCACGGTCAACCAAACTTGAAATAGGCTTAATAAAGCACTTTGTGCGACACTATCACACAATATATTTTCCTTTTAATCGCTATTATATCGTCTCATCCGATCCGGGGATCGGATTGTCGGAGAACAGTCTATTATTGCTATTATTATTATTATTTTGTGACAAAAAGGAGGAACAGCGGAGATACGCTTTTTCACTCACATATTCCCCCAAATGTGTCTCTGTGTTTATACTACATCATACATGCCTACAATGCAATGTTTACCGGATGTTATTAAAGTCAGCCGGGCCGTTATAAAAAAGTAGTATATATCAGTGAGTTCATCTTTCATAAAAATGATTGGGTTTCTCTCGTCTACACCCTGAAACAGAGGGAAAATCAAGACTTTTCGGAGAAAAAGGAATCGCGTCATTGAAGGTGTCACGTGATGATCATCCGCGACGAAACAGGGTAAAAGTTACTGAATACATAACACGATATTTTATTCCTTCCCCCCTATACATTATATCCAATAAAGTTATGAATAAAAAACTTGATCATCATACAATTTTGTCCTAATACATACATTCTTTGTATTGTAGATGTGTGTGTGTGTGCCTAACCGATTTTCGGTTTTTCCGGTTTCCCGTCACATCCCATCAGTTGCCGGACACATTAAAATTCAGGCAAGCAGTGCTGGCGGGGAGGCAAAAAAAGAAAGGTTCGTTCTTTTCGAAGCAAATATTTTGTATCATTACATCTCTACGTGAGCGCACTCGTGCCATGCACACACTACGCAATAAATGTGCATAACATACAATTATCATTTTAACTGATCGTTATGCATTGTAATTATTGTTGTTTCACTTCTCTTTAAGATCAGAATGATTTTATGGATACAGACGTTCAATCAGTGTTCAAGATTAGAGATTGAGATATCATTTCCTTGTGTATTTGCGTTGCATGTCAGCCAGCATTTTAATAACTTTCTAGTCAGCCTGAACAGCTGAATGTTAAACGTAGGTAACTAAGAAAAGACAGACACATCAAATGACTTCTTTCTCTCAGTTTCTTTGGTAAGTTGAAGCAGAGATTATACTATGAATGCAATGGCTCAACTAATAGTATTTAATGTGGCAATACTTTATGGATTTATACGAATAACTTTAAAACAAACAATTTATGCATATAAGTAGGTCTGTGTAAGTAATACTATGTGACTTACCTTTGTGAGGCATTGGATCAGAGTTGGAGGTGACATGGTGGGAGTTTGTGCCCGGCCAAGAGGCAACGGGCGAAATCTGGGATGCTGGCAGTATGATTTTGGTACCAAAAAAACTTTACATTCACTTACAAACTTTTTTCTTTCCTTTTCGTCTATATATTTTTCTCGTTCAAGCAAGCCTTGACCTTGGATTTTACTTTTTTGCAAGAAAGTAAACTTAAAGTATTGATAGGAAAAACGAAGCACAGCACAGTTTTATGAATGAGTGGTTCTACCTGTAGTGCTCTGGGAGCATTGCCTGATCACATAATTTAAAAAATTCACTCCTACATCGAAAATCCAATTAAAGCTAAGCAAACCAACATCCTGCAAAATACCAAAGTCATAAAAAACTGTTTGAAAACGTTGTCTTCCAAAGACGAACATACACAATAATATGTTTTATTATCTAGGGTTCTTGTTGTAACTATCTAAACAGCAACGTATAACGATGATTTGTATCAATACCGGCGAAAACAGAATAAAATACTTAAAGATTGTTCCTATTACGACTGTTTCATAAAACAACAAAAAGTCGCGTTTTAAAACTATTATTCAAAAACAAACTATTTAATGTTTTTTTGATTATCTAATTCCTCGTCGTGCTGTCTTTGTATACACTTCTTTCTCCGTTTTCCCCACAACTAGACAATTATAAACGCCTGAGTCCACTCACGAGGTTTCTCCAACCGGAAACCCTTTCTCATGATACACATGTACTATAATAAAGAGACCGAGGTAAAGCATGTTTAAATGTGGAAAATCTGTACGCGTTGATACAGCAAACTAAGTCAGCAGTCTTTTTTTGCTGTCAATCTGGTTGTCGGTGTTGTAGAGACAAAGAGCTATTTAACACTCAACAACATTCTCGGTTGTGTAGGATCATAACAGAGTAAGAGGATAGCGACGACGATGAAATGAAAGGTGTTTGCAAGAGAACCCGAGAGGTCCTTTGATGATGCTTGCTCCGCTCTAGCGAGACTGAAGGGCTTGCCGTGGATGGCGAACCATTTCCTACACCAGTTTCCTCACTGCATTACTTCTAAACAAACGTGGAACACAACCGCAACGTTTTTCGTTTGGGGGAATGTGAATATGCTCAGTTAGTTTGTAGCTCGGGTTTGGGGTGGTCGGAGAGGAAAGAAATGATTTTTCATCAGAGAAACCCGTGCAGATAGTCCAGAATAGCAAGGTGGTGGTGGTAGTATGGGAGTAGCAAGCTGCAGAGATTTACAGAGGAAGGCAAACGAACGGCAGCAATAGTAAGGAAAAACCTTGTTGTGGAAGAACTTTTCTGCTGCTGTTATTGCTATTATTACTACTGCTGCTTTCTACGGAAGAAAAATCCAAAGCCAATAACAAAGTACCCGTTATTTTGCTGTAGTTCAGTACAACGACATAATCTTGTTGAGCTAAGGATTGGAAAAGTGGATACGACGAACAACAGAAGCGGCAGCACAGTTGGTTGGCGATAGTAATAGAAAGGGAATAATAAACGAACAAGGTGTGTAGTAAAAAGTAAAGCATTTATATCGTACTTTAGTAATGGTTATAATAATTATAAAGACGTGCGACGTATTAAAGTAGCAGAACCCGTTCCACACATCACCTATATAAAAACCAGAAAACGCACAGATGACGTGCACACTGTGCACGTCAACTGTGTTATTTGTATAGAAACTAGTATAAGTAGTAACCCAAGAGAGTGGAGGAATTTTGTCGGAATTGTTAACAAATTTTAATAAAAGCCTTTGCCCAAGTTTTCATTTTCCCTTTTAACGCCTTTATTTTGCTGAGATATTTTTCTACTGAACTACCCCTCAAGCTTTTTATTTCAGTCACTCTCTCTCTCTCTCTCTCTCTCTTTTCTTTCTAATTCCCCGGGTATGCGGTAGGTAGATCAGTCACATATTAAGTTTAATTTGCACACCGTTTGATAAATATTGTCGGACAGACAGACACGGGAACAATTCCATAAAGCTTTTTCACTACCCTTCTAATCATGATAAGTAGACTGACAATAAGTACATAAGTACGTACCCACTGCATGTTCACATCTCATTGCATACGTACGACATCATCATCTCGTCGCGGAATATATTGTTGTACAATATTGGATTGGACAATGTTTTTGTTTGTGTAAAATGAGTCGTGGTAGTAGTAGCAAGTACCAGCAATGTGTGAGCTTTCCTGCCAGTTTGTATCTACAAACATATAGGTAACGCAGCCTTATATTATGTGTACAAGAGCCGCCTTCTTCCACAGCCCGTTCCTGCCCCAATCCCGTTATATCTGTCAAAGTGTTACCCAATCCTAGAGGGTTGTGGTGTTATTGCGCCGGCCTCACACACAACAAAGATGCTTGTTCTGCTGCTTTTACTTCCCTGATGCTGCATTGGTGTTAGCACAAACTACGGACGCGTATTTCCACTAGCAAGCTCACTTACGTACCTCGCTCTTTTTCATCCTGCATGATTTCTCTCTATTTGTTTGGCAAAGTCTTGCTACAGATTCATTCACCGCCACCACCACCACCACTGCACTTCCATCAGAAAAGATTCAACATTACAATATTGTGTAGATCTCCGGGTTTGGCGTTCAGTTGTCTCCTTTACGCTGGCTTTATATCTGCGAGTTTTTATTATGTTTATGGCAAGATCTCTTAATAACAGTAATAATATTTGAATTTGTTTCGTTTTCGGAAGATTATCATTATCATATATACAAGCAATTGTGGTATTATGATCATCTTGTTATTGTCATATGGGCTCAGAGAGAGAGAGACAGAGAAGTCGATATCTCTTCTTTTTATGTATGCATCATAGATATTATGATGTAAAATTTGGAAGAAATAATAGATTGTGAGGCCGAAGTTTATTTCTCCCCTTCCGTATCTTCCACAATCATTATAGAGACAAAAAAGACAGAAGGATGTAAAGTCACAAAGTAAAAGTTACCAGTGTGACTAGCACGAAGAAGTCGTGATGCTGGGTAGTGCATCGGGAAAGCAATATCCAATAATGACTGCACGGGAGAAAAGGATGACGGAACTTCCTGTTGTCTCTGGGATACATATATAGCTGACGATTTGAAGGCCATGGATTTGCCGGTATTTTTAGTGGGATTGCAAACTTTGCGATGTTTGTATTGAATGTGAGTTCGTCGATGCGACATTTTTTGACATACTGTTTTTTTTTTGTCTGAGCTGCGTTCTATATCAACAAATCTTAAATGTGTAATGATAATATCATAGCAGATGACTGCGTGCTAGTGTAGGGTGCCTTGAATTTGTTATCCATGAGGGAATCAATGACCTTGAAAGGCAACCTGACTGTTTTTCTCTGAAGTTAGTTTATGGTGTGAAAAGTTGTTGAAATCTGGATATGGGGAAACTCAGGTGAGACAAGCATCAACGTGTGCATGTGGTATGGTGTAAAGTACAAGATGTCTCATTTCTCCCCTGAAAACGGTGGTTGGAAATACCATACAGTAAGGTTTCACGCAAACGGCAGAGCAACACCAGATTCTTTCTTACGAACATTTTTAGATTTGAAGGGTAGCCACTGACCTCCTATCATCGTCAAATGTATTTTGCAAGGCAAGGAAATCCCACCAAGCAAGTTTCTACTACGGAATTCCTTTGGTCGCTATTTTCTTAAATAACGTCTGTCTTTTTTCAATTTAGCGGAGAAGTTTATTGAACGTAGTAGTCATTAACTACCTACTCAATACTTCTTGTTGTGTTTATAATTAATGTTTAGGTATTCATGTCACTTTAATTAACTTTTTACCATTTCACACAAAGCTGA
>JAHZNB010004031.1:0-13252 GCA_027744295.1 Callyntrura guangdongensis
TAAAGCATGCAATGTTGTAAAGACACAAATATAATGATGATGATGGTGGTAAACTCATAAAATGAAATAAGATCAGTGCTAATAACAACTTTTGTTTCTTGTTCTAGCATGTTACCTTCTGGATACTAACAACTATTCTAACTTTTTATAATCATACATTTTCTGTTTGCTGCTTTTCCTTAGAACCTTCATCTAGCTAGGGCGCACACATTCATAATATCATTTCATTCATGTCAGTTAATGGATAATAATTAGAATACCGTTACAAGTTAAAATATTAAAAATGAACCTTCACCACCACAGTAAAATGGCACTGTGATGCTGATTTTTTTACACTGAGATTTTTTGCCATGAGTTTACAACAACTGAGAACTTTGTACTTTGGGCCAACAAAGTGGGGGATGAATAGTAAACTAACCACTGAAAAATGCTCTGTGCTACATGGGCGGAGACATCATCATAGATCCCTCCGCTCTCAATCAAGATACCTGACACGCTAATACTATTTTTATACGCCGGAATTTGTTATGGTTTTTAGGGGAAGGTTTGTTGGTTATTAAAAGACGCCGAGACACGAGACCAGTATGTATATAGTTAGTAGTAATTAATTGAACCAAATAAACCGTGCGTGTGTGTTATAAATGAAATTGGCTAAAACTAATAGAGTTCGTTTTTCTAGTGGTAGGCCTATAAAACATCTTGTAGGAAAAATAAATCTATATGTAATGTATGTATACATAATTTATAACACATTAGAAAACTAAAAATTAGTACTGTAAATATTTGAGTAATAATGTTAGCTAAATATAGTGTTTTAAGTTAGGGTTGGCGACTGCGTCCTCCCTCAGTGACATGAAACTCGATGAAAGGGTACTGCTACGAAAAAAATCAGACAGGAAAAAAGAAACAATAATTATAAACAATGGTATCGTTGTAGACAGGCGCCAATTTAGCATACGAACATTTATTTAGATAGGCACAAAGAAACAGTTAACCAGTCGCGAAATCGACCGATCTTCTCACTACGATGAGCAGAGGCAGACGCACACTCAGCATAAAGCCAGAAGCAAGAGAAGGTGGAGTATAATAAAAAGCCTAATGAAATGAAACAGCAACATGTGAAATGAACTTACAGTGTTGACATCTGACTCAGTTGAGCTAACAACGGTGACCTCTCCACTCGGGTTGCCAGCAGAGTCAACAGCATCAATAGCCAATGTAATCTTTCTTGAGGACGGTGGGACGGAGCCAGTAAGCCACTTGGCGAGGGCATCACTAATATCAATTTCAACCCATTTCGATCTATGGTGGCGCCCATGAGCCATGCTATTAGAAGCTCCACTCTGACGGTGAATTGGTTTAAAAACTCTGCAAACCACGAAATAAAAAAATTATGATCAGATGACGCTAAAAAAAGTAGGCACTTTTCGTAGTTTCCCCACCTTTGTTTTTGTTTGCTGCAAGTTGCAACACTACAACTAAGTAACTATGATCCCATATTTCTATTTGTGACCCTTTACAAGCTGATTTTACTCCTCAATAAGTAAACAAGATCAAACTATCAAGTTTAAGAAAAAAGCATTTAAAAAAATGCACCTACCCATGTTCCACTAACACAGGGGATTCGCCTACTTTGGCTTGGATGGGTCTACTTATTCTGATGTTAAAGTTGGGAGGCTTCTTTTCGTTCTGTCCATGATGAGGGTAGCGAACGTGAACGTACAATGTGGCACTTTCAATCCGCATGTTGGTAATTTTCTCGGAAAATGAGAAATGATGAAAATCCTTTGCCTGTTTCCCATTACCGCCGACTTGCTCTGGAATTAACACAAAACAAATACAAGATATTCAATCAAAACTATTGGACTAGAGTTGAAAGTAAGAAACGCTTTTAAAGTTACGAGACCACTGTTCAGCATCACCCCATCCGTATGACGCCGACTAACTAGCTGCATTTTTTTATTAATTTTCTCACTACTGTATGTACACGTGTATTCAGCTGACAATCTCTCATGTCACCCCGGTGCAATCATTCGTTCGTCATGACTTCATAAAACATTATTGCTAGCTATCATCGTCAGCTTCACAGTCAATAATAAGGCATTTTTATGAAAAAGTTATTGAACTCGCTGTCGTGCTGCCACAATCACGTACCATTTAGATAGCATTCGAGTGCAATGCAACTGACGTGATCGTTTTTTATTTATAGCCACATAATTATAATTCTCTTCTGGTTCCACTTCGACAGCTAGAGAGGTAGACCAACTACATCATTTGGAAGTACCTACATCAAGATAGGCGCTGATAAATATTGATAAA
The DNA here is from genome assembly GCA_027744295.1 of Callyntrura guangdongensis. Lineage (NCBI taxonomy): Eukaryota > Metazoa > Arthropoda > Collembola > Entomobryomorpha > Paronellidae > Callyntrura > Callyntrura guangdongensis. The sequence goes on from JAHZNB010004031.1 coordinate 2,320, forward strand.
CCCGGACAAAGTTGTAAAGGATTTGAGATTTTTATGACACAAAGCAAACTGACGACCTGCTTGTAGTTAAATTGTGGTCAGGGTTTCTGACTTTGACATTTGGACCAATGTCATCAATGTAACATAGTATGCACCTAGGGAAACATTAAATTGCGTGAAATTTGATTGCAATGGAGCAATATCCAGAAAACTTAATAAATGATCAAACTCCAACTTAGCAGCAATCTTCTACAAAAAAAAACTATTTTGCACTGATTGGAAAGTTACCTCGTGTCAAGTAACCTCTAAATAGTTGTTACTATACGCATGCTCATTTGTTTGTAATTCAATAAAAATGAGCATGAAGCCGTTCATGCGGCAGTGGCGTTCTCAACAAACCAGAAATTGTCAGATTAGTTTCATCGTTAAATGGCTAGTGTACGTTGCAATTAATATATCACTACAAAAAAAGCACTAAAACCATTGTCATCTACAATGGCAGCGATGGAAAAAAATTATTCTTGGCTTAACTCTGCATCTCTCTCGTCGTGGTGGCTGTAGTAAACCAAGATCGATTTTTGGATAGTGAAAGAGGGAAAAATTGTAACATTCATAAATCTAAATTGTGGCTGCATTTATGTTGTACTGTTTCATTCTCACAATCTGACAAACTTTGTATGAGACACCGAAAACAAAAGGCAAAGGTCAGCTAAAGGCGATTTGACATAACCAGCAGCCGCCGAGTTGATAAAATAATGTATATAAAGCACGTACATGGCAGCCAACTTAAATTCTGGAAGTCTGTGTGTGTATGTAAAATGCACACGCTACTTATACGGCTGCTCCCTGCGATACATATTATAAAACATTATAATATTCCACAGAGATAATGGAAATAAAATAAATTAGTATTCTTCACTTTGACCATATCTACATGACTTTCACTATGCAATACAAACTAACAAATTACGTACTTGGTTTTAACATAATAATAATACACTAAGGCCTTTCAAGAAGAATGGTATGAAGAACGTTTTAGAGTTGGAACTTTTGTTGAGATGCTAAAAAAGTGTCAATCATTCAATTCCCTTAACTTCATTTATATGCTTTAAGGTGCACTCAATAAACGCCTATATGCTGTGTAACAGGGAGTGAGCGCGAACGCACCATCTATTTATTACAGTTATGTTACATGTGGGTATCTGTACGAATGTATCAACCCCAACTTGATGAATGCTTTTGTTGGGGAAATATAATATCTCTTCTTAACGAGGATACATGTAAATAATCCAAGAATTTTGGTTGAATTACAAGAATGACATTTTTGCAGTGATCTCTAGAGACAATTCCCTAACTTTTCGAGTGTAGCGCTGACGACAACACAACAGTTCAAAAAAGTGTGCTGTGTAGTCGGTCTGGTAACTAGGTACATTTACATACTACTATTAGTACAAATAATGAACTATATACATGATATATCTCACTGCAATAAAATTATTAGCATATTTTTTTTCATACAATTGCTTTATTTTATCAACGCAGATATAAATGTATCCAGTTCCCAAAAATAGCAACGTACTAACAGGGTACAGACACGTTACATAAAATCATTGGTATACATTTAATGCACTGTTGTTTTTTATAAATAGCCGACTTGCTGAGCGAAATGAATATTATGAATGTTACACGTTGTGATTAGAACAATATGTAGGTATTAGGTGTATGTTGGGATTGAGCTACGTAGTCTGTATTAATAGGATGAAGCGAATTATGCCATATGTGCGACTGATTAGAACCACCCAGGCAGAAGATTGCTTTAAAAATGAGTTCAATTTGTAGTTGTTATGTGGAGGATGATATTTCTTGAGTAGCAACGGTCAAAAAGCATGTACTCTACAAAGAGTAGCGGCAAGTGGTTTTGGCATTATGGCTGTCTGCTGCTGCTACGACTATAAGCACACAGGCGGTACACGTTGACACTTACAACTTCTCTTTTATTTCCCGGTGCATAGATTTTGAAGACGCGTGATTTTTTCGATGATTTTAGGCCTTTAAAAGGTGCCAGACGAGTTGTGTGTTACCAGAAAATGAGGTTAATTATGAACAAGGAATTGGGTACTTTTAGAATGTTTAATTTTTAATGTACTGTCTTATTTATAACAAGAGTATATAATATATATGCCCAGATATTTTATAAACTGTGGGCCCCCTTATTAATTCTTTTCCAAATAAAATGCCACCCTGACGAGTTTGTTATTTCAGCACAGTTATATGTGGGGTTAAAATAGCAGTGTTTAGAGCTTGAAAATACAAAAAAAACACTACTTCTTTTACCTATCCTACAAAGCTGACACTTTTAAAGAGTTAAAAATTGGTGAACAAGTTACACGTCTTCAAAACAAATGTAAGTTTTATCTAATCCCATGTTACAGAAAGTATAAGTTGAATAAATGTTTTCTGCAGTTAAGCTTGTTTTATTGGTGCCTAATTTTGCAATTTTACACTTACGATTTTTCATACAACAAAAAGCGACAAACAAATAGGTACATCAGTTTCTCTGTAACCCATGTGGACCTCAAAGCGTGGGAAACTCACAACAAAACTGACTGAAACTTGTTACTGCTATACTATGCGGTTTGGTTTTTTAAAAAACCCGATACGTAGTTTGCTGCAACATTTAAAGTGTAAACTGATAATGATTCGCTGTGCTGTATAGCCGTGTCGTACAGAAACTAATGCACTTCTATTACGTACGACAAACTGTTAGACTGTAATTGAAATATACGACTCAGAATTATCATAAAACAGAATTTTCTCATTAAAATTCTGCTCCTGTACTGATACTTCCTATCTTATCTGCTGCGTGAGGATTTCAGCTCGTAAATGTGTGTATAATCCTAGTCAAGATTATTTAAGAATGTTGCGTTGTAAATTTCCCTACTTTCATGAGCTTTTTATTCTAAGTAAAATTCTGTTCATGCTCACCACATTGCTCATACACCAACCAAAGTAAGGCACCTACCTGCTTTGTAACAAGTTACGCGCTTTTGCCATTGAATGCAACGAACTAATTCTACCTCATCTTAATCGGGTGACAGTGCAAAAAGGATTGTGCAAACAGGGCAAAAATGAGCTTCATTCATAATATAAGGAATATCATACTTGATAGTTTATAAAACAAAAAAAATCACAAGGAAGTCTTTTGCTTGGTCTAGTGATGAATGAGTGATGATGCGAAGCAATCCAAAACATATGAAGGCTACCACATTAACGCTGATTCGTCATCTTATGACCACCACGATCATAAAATTGTAACGTGAGTAAACGATAGACTAAACATAATTTGAATAGAATGACGACAGAAATACTTCAGCAGATAGTGTTATTTTAGACTTTTTGTATTTAAACACCGGGTAGCCCATTGTTAGCAGTGTGGCGAGTTGTAAGAAAATCAAAGACACTACTATGGTGATGATGGCCTAATAAAATGTTTACAAACTGATAGTAAGGATTATTGACAGCGCAATCAAATGAACCTGAGCTGAGAGCCACCTTGTACTTGAAAATGCTGAAACATTACTGAGCGCCAAGTAACAGACACACGTACACGTCGTATCAGTAGATAGTAGTTGCCACGGGAGTTTCCCTGACTCCACATACTCTGATGTCAGTCGAAACGCTATATGACAAAATGATCATCTCAATTCTACCATTATATTATGCAGCAGTGCTTCACGGACAGCGGTGGCCATCTGGCGACCGGTCCCTTTATGAGCCACCGGCCACTGACATTTTCGTGTGCCACCAGTAACCGGAGGGCTGGTGGCCCATAATGAAGACACCGGCCACCAGTAGTCACCAGTGGCCTGTGAAGCACTGTTATGCAGTATACTATGAGAAATTTGATGGGGTGCTTGTAACAAACATTTTCAAGGGACTGTGAATTCTTTTGATTACACGCTTACTTGTTAGCAAACAGACAGGCACCACACTCTTTCCTCTGGTGGTGGTGATGATGATTGATGAGCATCAACTTGTAAATGTCAATATTGGCATGTCATCATAGAGCTTGCATTTTGTGTGGATATAATAACAATAAAAACAAAATAATATGCCAATCACACCAAACCTCAGTTCCATTTTCAACACCAAAAAATCATGAACTCAAAAATAACTTGTTGACTGCTTATATAATCAATTTTTGGTGGACAGCAAGTTCATGTGTTAACCTCATGACGGTAAAAGTACACACTACGTACATTCTATTTTAAGTTTGTGGTGTTATCAAATAATAAAATGAGAATAGTAGTCGTGCTTTAAAATGAGTCTTATTTGAACAGCAGATCAAAGTTGTGTGTGCGTGTGGGAAATGTAAAAAAAATGACACCCCGTACAAGTTATTCTTCAGGTGTAAGTCGGTATAAATGAGTGTCAAGTAGACATGTATGCTAAACAAGCCAAACTCTGACTTCCTCCGTAATCGTCATCACAACACTCCCCGACACCAGTAACAATAATTATCAGTCTGGTTAGGCACATAAAAATGACATCAAGAAATGGGGCCTCAGGTTTACATGCTGTATAACAGTCCACACTACTGTTTATCATATCGAATTTTGTATAATAAAAAAGTTAGACTGACTGAGGTTATGGCAATTTTGTCATGTCTTTCAATATGGAACGCTTTTCTCTCATTTTCCTCTTCACCGACTAAAAACCAGACATTCTGGTCTGCTTCCCTAACTTCATTTCGCCGCCGACGGTACAACGACGATAATTGGCTTAAATACAATAATCAAGGGCTTTGGCCTAGCTAAGAGAAAACTGACGTTATATGAACTACGGTTTTGTTATTGTTGTTGTGCTTGTTGTCTCTATTTTCCTCCAAGAACAAGGAATATAGATACCCATCTTTGCAGTCTCTTATGCTAAAATGCATACTAATTATGTGAAGGCATGACAGGCTTAACAGACATTCTCGAAAGAGTGCATTTGGTGTTGATCGCTGCTCTCCTTACCCTTCTAAGTTTAGTGTAAAATGTAAACTATCCTAATTTGCTAAATCACGATTCAGGGCCGGCCAGCAGGCATGCATGGCCATTGAAATTTTCAGTCTGGGACTTGTCTTGTCAGATGTACATACATTTTCATATACATCTGCGGTGTACCCAGTCTCGCTATTTTCTCTCTCTCTCTCTCTCTTCTGGATTTCATTTTTTGCTGTGTTCTTTTGCTTTACAGACCAGTTATAATAATCTGTTGATGCCGTGCACTGCCTACAATCCTATGACCTTTCATATTCCTTTTTTGCTTGCCTAAAATCCTTTTTGTTCGTGACCATTTTGCATGGGTTCAAAAACTCTTTCTAAAACAGTACAGTTTGTTTCTTACAATGTGTGAATGATGATGATACAACGTACCGAGACTATACGTATAGCATTGGATACTGCTTACTGCTAGCTGTAATAACCTGTGATGATTTCGCGTTAATTCATTTTGCTATGAGCAAATTAGATGATAGAATCTATGAGGATACATATTTGCATATTATGATGTGCACCTTCCATATATGCACAATTACAAAAAAAAATATCATTAATACTCGCATGTACAATTTGACTTAAAGTCTTCACCGCATCATCACAGTCACGTCTAGTCTGGGTAAACAAATATTTAAAACAATGTGAAGGTGCACTGTTGCATGAAGCATATTCGATTCATGCATATAAGGTGCAGTGCAACAGAAACACGGAAAAAACTGATGACCACAGACAGACGACGGCGAAGACCCTCATTATTATATGCACTTTGATTATTATTGACAGTGACCGACAACTGGTAGTTAAATTAGAACTAATAATATTGCGTTACAAAGTTTATCTAATTTTCTCAGCATTGTAAAATCTCATACAGGTAATTGCATGTATTCATGTTCGCCAACTGAATATAATATATGCCCCACTTGTCAAGAACTCCTCTGTTCAATCCCCAAAATTTATTGAGAATGCCTGTAAAACTGGCTTTCATGTACTTATACTTACCATCGTCGTCCCCTCCATTATACAATGCCTACATACACGTTCGTTACTTTTTTTAAGCAACTGCAAAATTGCAGTAGTTTACCAAAAGAGGGTTCAATGCAGACTACCTTTCTGAGCGAATAAACTGTAAATAAATGAGAAAATAAACGTGGCAATACCCTTGCTCCCTAGAAATGACTTATCATACGAGTCTGCACCTTTTCAATTAGTTCTTTAATAGAGACACCCCTGAGATGCATTCACTTGACGTCTATATGTTTGTGACGTCACGTGAATGAATTTCAACACACAGGATCAGGGATTCTTGTTCCCTTCATTTCTGAAATATTTTAAGTGCCTACACGGACTTTCAATCAAAATATATTGATATTGTAAAGACTCGTAGAAGTCATGCACGATCGCCTGTTTTCATGTACAAACTTTTTTTCGAGCCACCACGGCATGGTCTTTGGATTGGAGTATGTGAAATTGGAGTATAAAAATCAGGTATGCACATGTAAGCATGCCATGTGAAACTGAACAGGAAAACGATGCAAATCTCTATAATTAGAAGTATATGTGCGTCACAGATGGAATTGGTACTACGAACCTGGCTTTGAAAAGGCGATGATTTTCTCAGTTGTAGCGTGTTCGTCGTCGTAATTATCGTCTCGTGTAGGAGAATCCCCCTGCATATCAACAAGGTTGGACAAAATGCTCGCAGGAATGACGAATTTTTGGGCGGTGACGTTTGGAAGTTTGTTTTCATCCAGCCGTAACTTCTTAAGTATATCTTGCCGAATAAGTTCCAAGCTTATCTTTTTCATGTCCAGTCCTGCCTTTCTACAGGCCGGCCGGTCACTGCCCGCAACGGAGCACAGTTTATCATCATCGGCATCCAACGTTGTGTTGAAATCGGTGGGTCTATCCATTTGATCTGATGGATTACTAGCACTCCTAGATGTCCTTGAGCCACTGCTTGTATTTGCACTCTTTCCACCCTTGCTTCGTAAATTACTCGGTGAAGCGTCGCCACATTGTAATAAAAGTACTATTACTCCCATTACCCCAATGAAAAGAGAAAACTTTGTGACTAAGGGTCTGTGAACAAGGTACATTGAGGTAGTGGCCATTGTGTGTCGAGAATTGCAAACCAGAAGGTGCAAACCAAACTCTACTACGAAAGGTAAAAATTGATTTGTACAGTTTTAAAAAAAACTATAGGAGAAAAGTCAAAACTGCTCAAGTCTTCAAGTGACGGCGGTGGATTCACTTTTTGGGTTGTTGATTATGATATATGTATAGATGTCGAGTACCTACGTAACTTGCCAGTGTCTGTTACATAGATTGGTTTTAATATCAGCTCTCTCTCCCTCTCTCGCTGTTGTTGTTAAGTAAGTTGGTTGCTGATCAGCGACGGCTGTATCTCACAGATGAGAAACTTAGAGACTGTGCTTCTCTGACTGGAGTAGCACTCAGTTTTATATGCAATAATGATTTCAAGTTGTTATTCTCGTCTTACTGACTCCCTAGTTAGTGTATCCTTCTTAGGCTGGCTGGGGAGATGAAATTAGTGTATTTGATATGGTATGGAATCAAAGCCAAAATTGTTACACACCTTCTCGTTGTCAGTAAATTTTCTTTTTTGAATAAGCGTTCACCAGCTTTTGTATGTGGGTTGTCTATATGTATGTTTCTCTTCAAATCAGTTTGTCTACTGTATAGTTTTTTCTTCAAATTATCGATGCATAATATGATATGGCTGCAGAAAGCTGGAATTCTACACAACTTGATATTATTCTATTTAATGTCTATAATTAGGGAGTGAGATCGAGTTTGGCTGACGATTTTTTTTTCTAATTCCAAACTTTATTAATATTCCTATATGTGCACTGGTAATCTATCAAAAGTGCAGCTCACAAAAAATTGATCTTGTTACGTATGCAAAAATCAAGTTCTCCTACAAGTGCACTGTAAATTACGGGGTAAATGTGTAGTTGATCAAGTATTGATAAAATGTTTCGTTATGTTGAAAAAACAATGACACGTTATTGGAGGTTGCTAAACGAGGGATATTGATTGCCCCGTGTCTTCTCAGGTAATGATAGATTATGGAAGGTCCGGTGCCCGCTTTTATACTAAATGTGAAGGAAAAGTTAGAGTAGGAACGCAAATCAATACCAAATAAATAAATAACGCGATCTGTGAGTGAGTGAGTGTGTGTCATTTACGGCCACTCACACCTGTGATGGCTTGAACATAACAGATTACAAATTCAAATTCAATATCACACACCTCCAAAAAAATCTAAGACATGGATGGACTTTAGCACATCATTTTGCTCACTCTGGATAAACGAGATATCGAACAATAATGCTAATTCATTGCGATGATGGAAGTTTCCTTCTGGCATATTTTTATCATATTTCTACATATGATTTTTGTTTCAATTAAAGTCCTCGTGGCGTCAGCTTATTCCCTTTATGAGAATTGAAACAAAGGAAATGTGAGCGTAACATCACGTTCGTCCAAGCAAATCAAACAAAATGCATCCCATATCCTGAGAGTTGAAAAAAAAATTTCATCACAAAATTTGAAATTTAAAGCAGTATATAGAGATACACATCTGTTATATATGTAGGTACCACATTTGAGTGCCTAAACTTCCTTAAGTTTTCTTTTTGAAGTACAGTATTTTTTCCCTCAACGTGGTACAGTTTTGAGATACATCAGTTAAAAAATTGATGGGACTGATATTAAAGTACATACAGTCTATTATTCTTGATAAAAGTTGCCAACATTTTTATAATCTTTATTGTGCACAAAACCATTGTACCATTTGTCGTTTCCTGCGCTAGTCGCGTATATGGTACATACATACTATGAAGCGCCTATATTAATGCGTCCTGGAAATTTCTAAACAGTCACTAGAGCTTTTGAAATAATTTTAATGAATGAACTGTGATTGTATAAGTGTTCTTGTTCTACTATTAATAATTCATACATGCGGAGTTAATCCCTATCCCTATATTTTAAAGACAACGATTTTACTTGACACCAATATAATTGGAAGCGCGTGTGAGTGAAGTGTGGAAACATCCGTTGACATGAGACTTCTTGCATCTCAAGCCATCACACCAAGTAATTGCAGTTATTATGTATTTTGTTGTACTTCATTCAGATTTTTCTGTCGTAGCCAAGTAGCTTATTAAATTGCAAATGTGTTATAGTGAATAAGGATGTGATGGGACCATTTTATAGTTCAGCTAAAACCGAGATACGAGTGGAACGTTGCAGAATATTTACATAATTTACAATGGTGCTATTTTGCCGATTACAGTTTTACAAAGCAAATTTTGCAGGGTAGTGTTTATTGGGTGTAATCATTTGTACCAACCCTTTGTATTGTGCAGCAGCATTGCAGGTAGTGTGATTTGATTGCATTAAACAAAACTGATTGGTTTAGGATTGAACGGAAATACGAAATACTTAGTCGTGAACCCAATCGTTTACACTTTGGCTTTGTAATTCGACCGGCGGGTAAAGAAATCTCTGATGGCGGTTCCTTTGAAATGTACGACAGAATGTGTCAAGAAAGACTATAAGTGTGAGTTACATTTCCGGTCCATGTTGAGTTTTGAATTGCAATTGCAGAGTAGAATCTGTAGGCATATTGAACTCTGAGTTTAAATTGTTGTCATGTACTTCATAATCTGTCACTTCAAGTCAATACTTGAAGCAATACAACGTCAAGAATGGTATTTTGTCTTCGGTAACAATAGACACAAAAATGGCGTGGGTGGGTAGTAGGGTATTATTTGTCTTAGGTAATAATAGGAACGTGAACGTTGATACTAGCTGAAGCACAATATACATAACTTAATTGTAACACACGTGAGCACTGAACACCTAATTTATTATTGATTTAGAGTTGATAAAAAGCTCATGTTTGTGCCTACCTAACCTACCTACCTAGCATTAGCATTGAATTTAATAGTAACGACGTGTGCAAAAATACGTATTTTAAATGCTACGTGAATATTTGGCATATGTACGTAGCAAGTTTTGTTTTACTTCATTAATAATTTTTTATTGGTAGCGTAAAGATTGATTACCCATGAATTAAAAAAACTCCGTTCAAGGTTGGTTGTTAGGTGAGTGAAACACCATGATGTGGCGCATAAAATTGACGCAAACAACTTCGCTGTCGCATGTCACATGCGATAATTTTTTACGCTCACTCGTGTAGACTACATCGTTTGCAGCTGAAATGACGATTAGGTTATCGATGCACTATAATTAGTTACCAATACACAGACCAAATATGCTTGATGACAGTGATTCTGATTCTTAAGCGAGTTGCAATTTAACTTTTTGACTTTTAGTATTGTACCGTTTCAACGCGTACGCGCTTAAATCCATTTGTGGGGCATTGACGTACAATAATGGAAAGGTTGTTTCTGTTACGCTGACGAATAAATTATGTAATTAATCTGTACCGACCTTCCGGCCATTCTCACGGTCAGATACGATAGTATTTCGAAATTCAATTTATTTAATTTGAACGTCATGTACGTACCTATGTAATTTTAAATTTATTATTGGACGTCGACATCAATATACTTTTACGAAATAACCAAAGCTAACCATAACTAGCGACTTGTTACGTTGTACTGTGCCTAGCATATATTTTAGCTGGAACAATGTCGGTACTTTCGCGGTAAAATGCATTCATTAATTAGTAACTTTTTATTCGGTCCAGTCGGTATGATTAGTGGTTGTTACAGATCTGTAACCTGCAAACGGGTAAGCTTTCCGTAAAACTCTTTAGAGAGTACATACATTGAACTACCGTATTTTCGCTAAACATAGCAGCTCTCCAAAGATAGCATCTCTCCAAAGATAACAGTCCCTTTTAGCGGAAAATTTGAAAA
>JAHZNB010004032.1:0-15035 GCA_027744295.1 Callyntrura guangdongensis
AGTCAATTTCATGGAGAGAAAAAATCTACTAACTTTAGTTTATCTCGAGTCTTTTACATTTTAAGGAGTATCAAAGAGGCTTACACAAGCAAGGATTTTTTTCTTCTGATAACCAGACTGCTTACTTTACATTACAAAGTAAAAACTAATATAACTTGTTTTTGAGCTACAAAAGAATTTAAAAAAAGGTAGATGTCGTCGGTTCAACTAAGCAGCAGTCAGCAGGGTTTTGAGGTTTTAGGCTGAATTTAATTTAGCATTGGTCGACCTGCTTAGATGTCATATAATAAAAAAGCGAAATCAAAAGTCGAAATTGTTGATTCCATTGTGAAAAATGTCCATTAAAGGAATCCATTTAGACTTAGACTGATTGTGAAACGAGGATTCCATAACTTCCTTCCTTCTTAGTTAGGATCACTATCAAAGATATCATATTTTGTGTCTATTTGGAGTCTGAAAATTACAAAACAATAACTGCGAATACCAATACAAGTTCAAACAAGCAGTCTTATTGGGAACAAATCTTTCACAAAATATCCACAAATAAACTTTTTTCTCAGCCCAACTAGTAACCGTCAAAGCAGTTTCATTGCCGTACGTATTATTCGTCATGGAAAAGAATAATTAAAACAATTTTCTGTGCCGGACATGATGGAGTCTATTTACATCTTTGGATTTTTTTCGTCTTTTAGTATTGAATTGTCGTATCTCTTCGTATTAGATTGGGTATTTGTACGTTGACCTCCATTCGGCTGAGTAGTAAGAGTCTGGATTTTTTAATATTGGAACATTGAAACCGGAATGTCAAATTTCAGTTGAGAAATGTATTTTAGGGATACAACCAAGATACCAAAGTGTCAACAAATTTGACCACCTTGCATTATGTATCTGTGCAGCATGAATGTATATAACACTCATAATTTATATTGGTATTTACCTTACCTCGATTTTCATCATGCACTTTTGTGGGTTCTAACGGAGCAGAAAATATGTACCACAGTAAATAAATGATAATATTGATAATATATCAGTTACTTATGCCACTAAGATAATGCAAGATGGACATTTAAACTCAAATTTTTCAAGGTTTCAGCTCTGCAGAAAGAGTAAAATGTCAGGCTGTAAACATCGCATTTATGACACTACTTGTCATCCCGTTAGTGTTTCAGTTGCTGCTTTTTGGGATTGATGTGCCATGGCAATTTTTTTGTTTTTGCTTTGATATGGCAGCAGCAGCGGTAAGTATTTAAATAGTACGATGGTATCTCATTGAATACAATCGATACGTTGAAACCAGCCAGGGAAAAATAATAGGAAAGCATCGTGACAGTTATGATGAGAATGAGGCATTTTGTTAAATTTTCCCTTTTGTAGCAAGATGATAATGATGTTATTGTTCTTGACTGACTTCTTCCTCTGTGTGTGTTCCTAAACTAGGGATGATTTTCTTCGTACTATAATACCATCACCACTACTTTGTCAAAATAAGAATAAGACACGAAAAACTCGTCCATTGTAGCAAAATTTCTCCAAACAAGGCAGAATCGGAACAAATATTTGGTAATAGTAATTGCCTGCTCGTTAAAATATTCCGCTGTATCAGCTTGTTCAGAGTGATGATGATAAACGGGTTGGTAGTTTTTACTAATGGGATGAATGGATTAAATTTTTCTTGTTGGATTGTTGTGAAAATCGAGGCAGCCACGACTTACTGAAAAAATGTATATATTATTGATTTTTTCACACAATCCTTTTCTCTATTTTCATAAACTGACTGGCTCACATTATGTAATTGTATGCCTACATAATGCACATCGTTATTGCAGATATATATATATGTATATATACGTATATTATGTCGTTTCTTTGGTGCTAGCTTCATTCTGTCTAGGAAACGTGAACACCAAACCCAATTCAATTTTTGTATTCGTGTGAGTGTTACGCGGCGTGGATGGTGGTATTGTGGATCAATATAATCAAATGGTGTCGATCGAGGGAGAAAAACATCAATAAATTCCACAACTTCTTTTATACATTCACCGCTGACAAGAATCCTGACATTATAACAGGGCTTCAGCCACTATTGACAACAACGGCATAAACGTACACAATGTTCGTCTGGTTACACAACATATATACTTTGCGGCGAGAAAAGAAAAAGTTTTCACGGATCTGTAGGAACAAACCAACTGTTTCCCACCACTAGTTGGTAGCAAGTCTCCTTTGGAGAGAATCCCAGAACCATCATATGTTACACAAATTATCCCAAGTACCATACTACACTGTACACATTGACAATAAGGCCAGTTTTCGTATAAAAACGTTAAAGTTATGTGCATTTTGAAATAAAAACTTTTATCTCTCCTTGTCGGAATTTTTGTATTTCTCTGGCACCTTAAAATACTTTTAATGTTAAGTATACTCGTTGATTTACTTGTTACTTAATCTCACCTTCCTTTACAAAAACCGAAATGCTTTCAGAGAAAAAGTCTTGAAGATAGCGTTGAGCTCCACTTCTAACAAAAAATAACCGTTTTCTCCTATTAATCAAAATGGTATCCTGTTACGGATTTCATGGTTTGTTGCTATTGCAGTGGTACTGGTGGTAGTAGTAGTGATGCTCCAACCAGCTACTGACAAAACACTAACACTATGCTTCCCTGTGTTGAAAAAGGAAACGTAAACTACGATGGCGAAAAAGAGATCTTCCTATTTCCACTTACCATCACTTGATCCCATTGTCAGTCAGTTTTTTTTGCCCTCGCAGCCAAAGTATTGTGTTCAGTTGTTGTAGCTATTGGAATTATGTGTGAGAGCTGAATCAGAAGTTGATGAAAAGACGAATGAGATGATAATTGATTTCTGGATGGATAGACGGGTGGAGCACACATGTTCATTGTTCACCAGCACAAACACATAATTTACAACAGCGTAGAAAACAATTCTACACTTCTTGCGTTCGGACTGTTTTCCAAGGAAAAAGAAATTAAATCTGGATTGTGTAAATAAAACAAGCTTGTAAAGTCTTGGAATAAATTCAAGGGTGTTAGCTCCCCGTTTGATGTAACCACTTATGAAGCCTTTAGAAAGATCAAGCAGCATCTTAAAAGATACATGATCACATTGATTATAGGTACGCCTACAAACACCACCCCCGGAAACTTGGTGTTTATTGAATTTTGGTAGTCCTCGTACATGTGACATGGAATTAGGGAGGAAATGTAGGACTAATTTACAACAGTGGTTCAATTAATTTTGTCATACAGTTCAGTATTTTAATACATAGTCAGTGTTGTGATAGTGTCCCTTAGTGGTCCTTTTGATACGGTTACTTACTTACTTTATGCATGAGTCGAGTACCTTAAGTGAATAATAAGTAACTTGTCAAGCATTATGCTATGACCTGTTCCTTTCCTGCAGTTGTCAAGTAGTCTTGTTCTTCTTTGTTTTACTATGTCAAGCTTTCACGTGGAAAAATAGGGCTGGTACTACTAATAAACGGGAACACAGACATGACCATATTATGCATGTGGTTAGAGTAAAAGGGAATACAAAATGGAAAATTTATGTGCCCCTTATTCCAGGAAACATTTTTGTATAATTTATTAATATTTGAATAAGTTGTTGCTTAAACCACCCTGGATAATGATGGAAGGGAAAAAGGAAAATTGAATACGTGGTGGTGACACGGTGGCAGTGTGCGGTTTTTTAATTTGCACGAGGGAACGACTGGGGGGAGAATATCAAAGCGGTAACCGAGTAGTAACCCATATTATTTATGCACACAGCAGATTTCCTTTAAATACAGGGGCAGGTAGAAACAACAACGGTGCGATATTTTCAGAACTCTGCCGCTCTGCTTTGAAAGTACAGATTCCATTTTCCATTTGGGGAGAAACATTCAACATTACTGAAATCCGTCTTCATCATCTTCCTTCACTACTTACATTATTTGGTGATGCAGACGGAGAGGGAGGAGAGAAGAGGAAATCTCCATTTCATCTCTTTTCTCGTTCTTCTGGTTTCACACACGCTGAGCAACTAACAAACCTTGAAGAAAGGAGATGGGAAAAGAGAAAAGAAGAGAATAAAAGCGATTCAACTACTCACCTCTCTCATTCATTCATTCATGAAGAGGGCATGAGGAGTGAAGAGGAAGAGTAGAGAGAGGGCGAGAGGAAACCACACATGAGAAAATGAGAGATGTGATGTATATGTATGCATACAGATATCTTGATCATCTTGTTACCCTCCCCCTTCCTTTCTCCCCTTCGCTTTCTCTGTCTGTCTCTGCCTCCATTAGTTTTCGTGTTAAATAAGTAGTTAAATACTAAAATACCACTCGTGGATGTAGTAAAAAGGTAAAGTGGTGCCGAGATCCTTCAGCCTTCCTGAAAATTTTGACTTTTGCTTGTTTTCAGCACTACGTATGTATGTATACGCTTTAACCATATAAATAGTGAGTAAGCGGGCTTTGATTTCCTTCAAATCGTCATGAAGTGATTCATGAAGTGAGGACGAAGGAGCGGCTTGACGATAACAAAGTTTCCATGTGAAACCACCATGTCTGTCTGGTTTTTCCTGCCCTTTCACTGTGATTTTTGGCTGCTCTCGTACGTACATACCTGTTAATCTACGTGTTCGCCTGTGATTATGCTGTTGCAAAGGTAAAAGTGTCACGGCTTCTTCATTACCACCCTACAACCATTTTTAGGCACATATTGTCATGGTAATTCTTTCCACTTGAATGAAATCGATTACCAGGAACATAAAAAGAAAATTAAATAATTCCGTTTTATGGGCAAGTCTTTTTGTATCAGCGAAACACAATCTGGGTGCATGTACTGCCTTGTCATCGCGCACAAATGCAGCTTCCTTGAAGACGCTAGTGTCAAAAGACTGCTACTGAGAAACAGAATAGAAACGAATTTTGGTTTTGCATAAATTTTTGGAAAGCCAAAAATGAAATCAGTACATCAGTCTTTTTGTGTGTAACATCACAGTTTTACTGCCTCTCTGATATCTTTACTCTGTCACAAAGTCACAAGTCAGTGGGTGGTTGACGTCATTTTTCCTGCCTTGTCTAAACATATCGTTACATTGGTTGACATCGACGTTTGTAAAAAAACAATGTTTTCCTCACAAATAATTGTGCAGAAAATATTTAGTTGAACTCTCATTGGCAAGGTGTCTCAAGAGCAACTTAGCTTTCAGTATGACAGCTAATCCGCAAAACATGGCATTAATTTTCCTTCAAATTAAAGACATTACTCATTATTAGTCATTATTAACATTTTACAACACAAAACACGCAGCTAATCCTCATATGCGCTTTGTTTGATCATGTTATGAGTGATTCAGAAAAGTATCAAAAATTCTCTTTTCAAGCACCGAGTATTTCCAGCGGCTCTCCCGATATATCTGATTCTTGTTTTCTTAGTATGAATCCCATTATGCTAATATTTGTTTTATGTAATGTGATACGTAATCCTGTTCAACATTTTTGTAGCTGCTCAATTTAATTTGACCGTAATTTTATTAAGTCTTTCTATAAATATTTGCCGATACTCATATTTTAACGTAAATTGTAAAAGCCGGTACACATGCAGAGGAAGGGTACAGTGAAGCCATACACTCGGCTTTTTGGTTCGATGAGAATGATTACTGTTATCAGCCAAAACGAAAAAAGACAATAATGATGTAGTGCAATCCTCAGTACACAATTTGACAGGAATATAGGTGTGGTTGCGCAGCAGAGTGGTAGTACATGTTTAAGTACTTTGGCGAAGTGGAACATAAAATTTTCAGAGTTGTAGCAAATCTAACAAGTGCATCCATGCTAGTTATGTACGTGTTACGCGTCTAGCAAAACATGAAAGTGTGTCGATCCAAGAATAACCAGAACATTTTAAAGGATAATGATGATTAGAGACGGGATGACTATCCGCTTTCGTGTGTGAAGGAATCACTTAAAAACATTTTGAGCCACAAATATTTTGCATCCTAATTGTATAAATGCATACACAGTGCATATTTTGACAAAAGTTGCGCATATGTTTTATGCGTTAAAAATTGTCGATGAAGATGTGTTTCTAACTGCTATATTTACACATCTGTAAATTCGTTTCAATTTTAGACACATTATAATATATACAAAATCGTCATTACTGCCGTTGGTAATCAACGGTTGGTTGCTGAGTTGAATCTTATAGTGGAAGTATTTGGAGAGTTTTAAATATTTAAGTACAAAAAATTGACATGGCCACGTGACCTCGATTTAAATTTTTGATTTATATTGTACATAAAAAAGTTAATTTTAACTACATATTTGACTGAGTATAATTTCGTTACATAGTGGCATACATAAAACACGGGTTTTAGCTGTATATGTTTCCCGTCTCTAGTGATGATCAAGTGACTAAAAAGCCTCTTCTCTCTCTTCAATCACTCCCAGTAATTCTTAAGTTTATACGGTAAATGTATATGTGCGATGGACAGGTTCATAGGAAAAAAGAAGAAGGGCCTGTCCGAGTCACTCCATTCATTCACAGTTGCTGACAAGTGAAGTTGTATCCAAAAATTCGGTTTCAATTATACGGCCAGGAGTGATCTGTATAACTCTCAACATAAAAATTTAAACGTGTAAATAGAGTAATAATAATGATATTAATAATAGACGTAATACCGTGTAGATGTAATGGATTTTACAAAACATGTTCCATCACCACCATCATAGAACCACCATGGAGTAAGTTTGTTAGCAAAAGCCCACCAAGAAGGGAGTTGAAATATAACTGTAAGCAAAAGCAAAAATGTGTAGGAATCATCAGATAAAGGGAAGTACTAGGAGAGAGAGAGCACCCTACAAGCGAAACCATCAACACAGTCAACACGCTTCCCTCTTCACTGCTTTGCGTTCTTTCTCCATCGCCAGCCAACACCAACGGCAGAACCAACGATCTTTTTTCTCCCTCGTTTCACCCACAGTCAGTTACAAAAAGAGCAAGATGAGGAGTAGAGCTAGTATTTATTTTGTAGTGGAGTAGAGTTGAGTTTGTGCTGCTGTTGTTGTTGTTGCTGCTGGTGGTGGTGTTGCTTTAAAATGAAATTTTTGTTGTAGGAAATAGACAAGAACAAAAGTACACGTAACAATGCTGGTGCTGCAGAGAGAACATTAAAACTTATTTCTGACTGATTGACAATCCGTTTTACATAATATGCGTGCATGTTCAGTGGATTCCCGGATATAGTAAGTCAGGCACTCACTGCGAACGTATTTACTGTATCATTTTGGGAATTGGAGTGTGGGAGAAATTGACAACCAAAGACTAGCAAATTATGTATTTTTTCAAGTCATCTTTTTGAGATTCTATCTCAAATAGGTCGTTACTTTATTGGTTTAGTGTTGTGTACACGTGATAGTGGTTAGGATTGTAACATTACATTTAAGTACAAAATAGATGGCTTTGGCTTAGAAATGACAGTCGTTTTAAGAATAAGTTTTTAATTGAAAAAATCAACATTTTGGCGGGGGAAATATTAACTTGATACGTAGGATTCAGTATTTTTTCCGGTTTTGAAAGCAAATTTGCACAACAAGTTTCATCGAAAAAAAATTCACGTGTATGCATTACGCTCGTCGTTATTCTCTCCTATTTCATACTGGATGTCACGAGCTCACTAGAGAGTTCTATGCAAAGTTACTACCATCACTTGTACACAGAAGACAACCTAAAATTAAATTATTTCTTTCCCTTCCCAAAAAAAACCACCGTCATTGGGTGAGGTTGACATAGCAGCAGTCGGAAATTTTTGTAGCAAATAATATATTTGAATATACAAAGTTTCTTTGATAGGCTAAAAAAAGTCGACCCAGTACTCAGAGATGTGCTTCAGTGTGTGCAGTTCTGATAGCTGTCACAGTGACATGTCATTTTTTAACCAAAACTTATGCAAGTGAATAGTGGTCAACCTCCCAAATACCGTGGTATTTGCTGCAAACAAAGCGGCATCAGAACCGTTGTCTTCCACTCGCAACGTCGTTCTTATTTTGTCAGCCACAGTGAATTTTTACACGAAATTCAAACATCACACAAGCAGTGGTCGCATCAACTGGGAAGTTGTACCTGGTTTATGTAGCTCAGCGCTATCCCCATAAAATGTAAACCTGACGAGAATCTGATTCAATATTTTGATGTCACTTTTTCTTTCCTTTGCCCTATCCCAAGTTTGCACTTTTTCATCGGGACGACAGAAGCGTAGACATCTGTTCACAAAGAAAGACCACTCCGTTTACTCTTTCATCCTCAGTCTTCCTATTAGACCGCCGTCACCGCTGCTGTTGCCAGACCGAATGATAATACTCAGGTTTAGCCTAGTGGCAAACGTATATTCTGTATTTCGAGATTCATAAAGACAAACCCTGTACGCTCTCTGTTGTCTGTTAGATATTCAAATATGGAGCTAAGTGACTGGCAAAGGGTGTTCCAAAAAACAACTTTTGGTTACTCGCATTTGTACATAAAAATGAGTGTTGTCTCCGCTGCCGGTGAGGATTGCGACTGCGACGAGGACATTTTCGTAAGGATACAAAGTATCTAATAAGCGTATTCACTGAAAGAGTTTACACCCCTTTGTTTTTCTCCTCCGGAAAAGTAACAAATGGGTTGCTGAAGACGCTGTAAGCCGTTATAAATGCAACTTAATGAAAATGATTTCAGTGTAGATTTGCTTTCTTGTCAGTGCAGTGTTGACAGTTGGCTAGTCGGAGCTTTATGTATTTGGATAAACTTGTACTTATAAGCAGAGATCAAGGATGTTCAAAATCAAGAATTCAAAATTAAAATTATGATTTGAATTTAGCTAAAATTCATAATTGATTTAAGGTAATCAGATTGTTTATGTTAAAATATTTGACTTCTTAAGATTTTATAAATATTTTCTTACGAGAAACACACACCAAGAAAAGTGGCAACCTAAAAGTAGCTACTGTGTCGTGTCAAGTCAAATTTTTAAGTTAGTTTCTAGTGACATTTTTGACCCCAGTGACCTCACATAATTATCCATTTTTGTGTGTTTTCAGGCTTTATTATGTAGTTAACAAAATAATTAAAAAAATGTTTGTCAAAATTTTAAGAATTTCATCTGGTATGGCCTTGATTTTGAACACCTCTGTTTTGAAGTCAGTTTACAAATGTTCAAAAGTAATATTAAAATCAGTGATTATATTGCTACGCTCATATGGTGCACATTGGAAATAGAAAAAACTATTTGTGACGTCGAATTTACAGATCATCGATTTGCTTAATTTCAGTCCAGGGAAAGGTAAACACAAAAAAATGTTTCATAATTCGATTAAAAGTTGTAAATATGCTTTACTACCCATTGAAATCCCTTTACTGTACGTTATTCAAATAGTAGAATAGATTCTCAAACCCGTACGGGGATGGTTCACAGTGTGTTGGAAAATGCGACAACAGTATATTGCACCCTCATTAGATCGAAATAAAAATGATCCTGCAACCGTAGTTATAATATAGTAACACGTTGGCACACTCCACTACCAATAATTAAATTTCATAATAGTTGATAAGCGATAAGTTGATTACGTTCACTTGTGTACTTTACAAAACTGCTGAGGATTGTCTTTTTAAGAACCCTGATTTCGGCTACATACCCGACATTTGATGTTCAGTACGGAACTACCTTTCCATTATCCCAGATTGTGAGTATTTGTACCGCTGCAGCTCGCATTAGATTGATTCTTTCATGTTTTGTTCCGGGTTGCTGAGAAAAATCCATGTTTCCGGTCCTCGTGGTGGGAATTGACCGACTTTTGTTGAACAATGCGATTTCCTGATATAATATCCCATTTTTGACCCAACTCGTCTCTACGTCAAAATTAAGCTTGTGAACAAAGCAGATGAGCAGGAGCACAGTGCAGTGTAGTAAAAACGAACACACATGATAAATCCGATGATGTTTGCTCAAAATACCAGTCATGTAATGTGTAAGCAGCTAATGTTTTAAAAGCCTATTATATGATTTCCTTTCCTTCTACACGACTTGGGTGTCCTACAAAACGCGGTTATGATTAAGCGAGGCCAGATGTGCTGACAAGTTAGGTAGGAGGAAAATAATATTTTTCTTTAGTGATGATGATTCGCCATTGCTCTCTCGTATATAAATGATGTTTTGCTACGATTAATGGTCAAAAAGTCGTTACACGTCATCATATTTAACTTTGTAAAGATTTTAATGGAAGTCTTAATTTCTAACAGCCTTCCGTACGAACTTTAGGATGTTTCCTTTCAAAGCTAACAAAAATGAAAGGCGCGAGCGTACTCGAAAATGCAAATTTGAACAGAAAAAGTCACCTCTGTCATAGGGAGTTACGTTCATCCTCATAAAGAAATTTAGAGCCTATTAAAATTTAATTTTACCTGCTCCTACAAAAACAATAACATCTTAATTGCAACGCTAGCAGCAGGATGTAAAAATGAGAAAGAAAAAGTGGGAAATGACATAGTCGACATTCTTGCTTAGTTAAGTGCTCAATTTCATATGGCGTGTCGTCATTTTCGATGGAAGGAAGTAAAGGAAAATTGTGTGTATTTTGTATTTATCCTTTTTTCCCCAATCCCTCTTCTGGTTACACGCCGTGCTACTCACATTTTGTCACATCTGTTTAGGAAGAATAACAAATGCATACAATACAGTTTATTTCACTCTACTTGTTAATATTCAAGTCAGCACTCATTGCCGAGCTGATGGTGGTGGTAATGATGATGCTGACAGTTACGACGATGACGACGTCAGCGGTAATACGTATAAGTTAAAATGTAGGCCAGGGAAATCTCTTTGATTTTTTGCATACTAAGATATTTTTTGTTAAAAAAATCAAATTTTGCTTGTGCTGCTGAGCTCATGATGTTTGAAAAGTTGAGCTTGAACACGAGTACACGCCGAGTTGTCGTTGTAGTGTTGGCATAAGTAAGATGTGGAATCGTTCGTCGGATTTACAATCTCAGTCATCGTCATCATCATCACTATAAAGAAGACGATCTCTCCCTCTTCATTTGAATTTATGTGTTTTGAGCTCTTGACTTAGAACATGTGTGCAAGAATATGTATTTTAATATACGCCCTTCCTTCCTCTTTCAACGGAGCAAGTGGCGATGAGGTTGACAACGACAACGATGCTACTACTGATGATGATGACGACGATGTGCCATAGAGAAATACAAAAATCCATTCTTGGCAACGTTCCTCATTTTCCAGATTTTCTCCACATACTACCACAACTACTACTTCTGGTCCCCTCTGTCTTCTTCATTCTTGTCTATAAAAGCACATGGATGTGTGTATGCGCGAGGCAAAAAATGAAAAAAGAACGAGTGCGAAAAAGAACATAGTTTCCTCTTCAATATTTTCAATATTATGGTGTTCATACATTCTAATATTGATATATTATGATTTCACTTATTCGTCCGTTGACTTGACTAGACTCATATTTATTAGCTGCTTGCTCTTCTGAAATCATCGTCATTACTGGCACCAGCAGTGTGACAAGAGTAGTAGTTACAAGAACCCAGTTAGCAGCGTTTTTATAACTACTTTCTATTTATGATTAGTACTTACCCCCACTGCCATGCCAGGTTGTACTAATGCATTTGCGACGCAGATCAATGGAAGAAATAAAAAATGGTAATATTACATAAGCCGACTATATGTATCCTGTCTGCCAGGCAATGTCAACGAAAATGATGATGATGGAGAGAGAAAGAGAGTGGAGAGGTGTGTGTGTGTGTGTAATGTAGTAAGGAAACTAGGGAACGTAATATTATATACTACATGAAAACATAGTTGTACTAAAACAATACGACTAGTGGCAAAGAAAAGAAGAAAACAACGCCAGTACGAGTAAGGGAGAGAGAGAGAGAGGGAAATCAGATTATTGATATTACTTAATTGACGATAATGTTGACTTAAAAAGGCTTCATTGCGTCTTTTGAAACCACGCATACATAGTTCACTGGTAATAATACTCGGAGACGTACCAATATGATTTGTATATAGCTCGACAAAATAACAGCAATCTAGAGTAATACACATGTACAGATGGAGATAGGTATACAGACAGCATGTGACGTAATGTGCTATATTTTTGCTTGTCAACGTAATATGCTCTACATACGTACCTGTTTTAACACACCATTCAAGTCCGATAATATTACACCTGAAAACATGTAATCCGGGGGAGTAAAAAGAGAGAAATCATGTTCCGTTTTCCCTCGCTCTCGTTTTCATAAATTCGTGTGAGTATATTATGTGTAGATCTATTATTATTATGCACTCTGATTTCGACAGCACGCGTTGAATGCTGCCTGACTAGCTGACAGCCAACTTGACTTAACCCAAATCCAGAAGCTGACACTGAATGGAGAAGAGGAGGAGGAGGGACGTGTTATTATAATTATACCATAGAATGCATAAAATTATAGTAAAAATGAAAAGTTTGCTGGCCACTTTAGCCAGCTGTTTTCATGTCTGAAAAAAGTGTAATGAATACAGGATACGAGCAGGGATTTTTTTGACAAGGGCCACACACCACCATAGCCACTACATTTTTCGTAGCGTATGCATTTACCCCACAACCACAACTTAAGTAAATCCATGATTCACTTGGTGATTTTAGTAACCTCAGTAGTATTAAGTCTGCTTGAAAAAAATGAATATATGCTTAAGCATCCAAGTATAGGTATGTTTCGATATAAAACGGTATAATTTTCAACAATGGCATGTTCCCAAACAATTACATATTGGTTGGCCTCTGCGTGCATATATGAATATACTTACATGTTTCTTTGGTTTTCTGTTGAGTACGAAGCCTTCGAGCCCGTCACCATTGTTGTCATTATCGTGACAAATAATGGCGCACTAACTAAGCAAGCTTACTGCTACTACACCGACACACACCGAGACCACTGTATGGTAACGACGCCCTGTAAGAAAGCATTATTCTCATCTTATGACCATAATATAATGTATAATGTTACTGACTATCGCTGCTTCAGAGGTGCTGTTGCTGTTACTGTTACTGTAGCCACCATCGCAATCGCAATAAGTAGCGAAAGCTTTCTCTACTTATTGCGATTACGAATGTTTGACTTTCCGCGCCATGTCTTAGAAACGAGAAGGAATTTTGGAACTCTGTTGGCACCAATCGATAGCCTATGACCTCTAGTTGTGCACCACATATTTTTTGAGTTCATTGGTCAACGGGGTCAAAGGTCACATAAACATATCTCTGGTATTCATGTGGCGATTTCTACCAAACTTTGTATACAGGTAGCCTATGGCCTCTTCTATAAGTACACAAAAGCTTGACCCCCTAAATCAACGGGATCAGGATCAAAGGTCATATAAGTTTATCTCCGGTATTTATGGGGCGATTTGCACCAAACTTTGCATGCAGGTAGCATCTTCTATAAGTAGACAAAGTTTTGACCCCCTTGGTCGAAGGGGTCAAAGATCGCGTAGGCGTATCTCTGGTATTTATGGGGTGATTTACACCAAACTTTGCATACAGGTAGTCTCTGGCCTCCTCTATAAACAAATAATCTTGACCTCATACGTTAACGGGATCAGGGTCAAAGGTCATATAAGTGTAACTCTGGTATTTATGGGGCGATATGCATAAATTATTTTATATAGGTAGCAAGTGGTCTGCTCTGAAAATATCTTTATAATTCCAATGTATACATGCTTTCGCTACTTCCCTATGTCCTTGACTTCATGGTTTATTATTACTTCACATGCAGCAAAAACACACATGGGCAAATTTATTTACAAGCATTACCACAATGCTGCTGCTGATGATCGTCATCACAGTTATTACACCAATCTACCAAGTCTACTTTCACTTTGCTTAAGTAACTAAATTCCTGTTCCTCTTTTTTCTTTAGCTCCACTTGTTCCTCCATCCCCCCTCTCTCAAAAACACAGAGACGGTCAGGTAGTCAAAGAAGAAACTCGTTTACTTATTTCGGCTTCTCGTTTCCTTAACTCGACTCCTTCACTCACTCACAGTTGGGTTGCATGGGAATACATTCTGCCACACAAGGTGGTATACTTTGCACCAACGTTTATGGTGCATTACACATATTTCAGCTTTACATTCACTAAATAACCTAACCTTCTGAAGAGATCGCTCCATCGAAGTAGCGAAAACGATGTGTAAGTATGAGAACATGGGCGGCAGGGGGGCAAGAGGGGGAAAATCCTATGCTGTAATGTATAATATTTTACGCTAAGAGCGTACACACTTCAGAGGATTGCAAAAAATAAGATTGTATCAGCATGGACTACATTTTTGCTTGACAAACAGGAAGGCCTCAAGAAATCACTGTGCCGACAAAAGTGAGTTTTTATTTACGCTAAGGCGTATATCATTTTCCTCGACGTGGTGTGCCGTGGCTCACTCACTCACTCATTTACCTACATACTATACCTACTCTTACCACTTTGATTTGCATCTACCCGTCTTGTTGTTTACCTTGTCTGCTTAAAATACTTGTTTGTCATCATGCCTAATTTTATCATTTAACTAATTAACTACATATGAATTAAGAAAAACAATGATCACGTGACAGAGCAATCTGTAATGCGAAATGTATTGTGATCAGATAAAGTCAGTTTTAGTATTTGTATTAATAGTTCAGCACTGTCTACCATTTTGGTAGTTGTTTTTATTTTAACTCCACATAGGACCAGCTATAGCATATTGCAATTTGGCCTCATAAAAAGCGTCTTTCGCCAGTTGATTCCAAAATAAGTACTCCGCCTTAGCGTACTTTAAAATTAGAAAGTTTTATTTGTTTGATAATTCCTCATATATCAACGAAAGTTAACAGAAAATGCTTAACGGGCCATGTGCATTTGCTGTTTGAGATGTGGTGATGATGATGATACTACCATAGAAAACAGCAGCAGTCTTCCCGTAAAGTTCCCACCAGTTAATCTGTGTACCTTCC
>JAHZNB010004033.1:0-20999 GCA_027744295.1 Callyntrura guangdongensis
GGTAGCTAAACCACTGCTACAAACCGGCACTTTGATCAAATGTGAGCCTTGAGGCCTTCAGTGGCGACTTTGAGAACACTTTGGAGGGAATAACTAGCAGCCCGTCCTGTTAATTGACGGGCCTCCCTTTCTCGTTCCTAAACATATTGCTGGGGAGAACAAAATACATATGCATATATTCATAAAATCTGATGTTGAGGAAAAAAGGAGAAATCATTTTCTGATTCTACACTTGTATTCTCTTTCTCACTTCGGATGTTGTTGTTGATAATGATGATAAATTGAATGCTGCAGTAGCAGCCGCAGTAAAAAAAAGTGCAATAATATAATGGTAACAAATAAATAATATAGTTTATACGTAGCCTGTAATAACGAACACAAAAGAGCATCAAGTCGAAATTGTTTGCTTTCTCTATTTGGCTTTGTAAGACGGCCGCAATGTTTTCTGCAAAATGCCTGCCTGCCTGAACTGAACTAGACTTTACTCGGAAAATTCTAATAATATAAATATAAGTTTATGTTAAAAATTCTGTCATATCAGATTTATTGTTGCTTTTTCTCATTGTCAACACACCCAACTTTATTTTTTGGCCGGAATACCGGATAAAAAACACCTTAAAAGATGAAAAACTTCTTGTCCATTCGGCTTTACTTGCACTCTTTCTGCACATATCATGCTACTTAGACATATCGATATGCTCAATCGCCAGTCTCCAAAAATTTTGTACATAAAATGTACAGGTAAAAAGTAACAAGGAGAGGACGACTAATACAAGGCAGGAAATAAAATTAATATGTCCTTCATCATCCTAGAATCCTAGCATCATATTATTTTCTCGTTTCTTCCACTCGTGTGCAGCCACCGAAATGGTCCACATTGAACTCCAGTGGCATTTCTTTGGTTATGCCCAAATATAAAAGTCGACAAAAATCATGCACACAACAGCGTGGCAATAATCATAACACTACTTCTGGTTTCGTTTCCTTCCTCGCATAGATGATATAATCGTTGCGTCGAAAAATCGAGTGCATTATCATCAAAATGATCATCTGGCTCAGTTATGTATAACTTTTTGTTACATTACAGAGTAATATCATTGTTCTTATTACCCTCACAAATCCACGTTTATGCTCGTTTTACGATAAAAATGTCGTTCTGTTACTGTTTGGCAGAAACTTAGTTGTTTCTGTGCTGTCGTCACTGCTAGTTCTCTGTGTTTGGTTGGACAAACTCGCCGTTCTTCCTGAATGCCAAATTTCTTTTTCCACGACTTTGTTGGCCTATGGCCTGCTGCTCCGTCATGTAAGTTGCCCCTATTATTATTGTTCATATTACTATTATTATTACTATTACTACCCCGCACAGTGTGTTTAGAGTTGCCGTTGTCGAGCCTGCTTGCCCGTGAGTGAGAAAGGAATGCTGAACACTGAATGGAGTCAAATTAGGTAGCAAGGATGTACATGTAGTCGTTTTTAATGAAAAAGAAAACCTGAAAAGGCTGTCATGACTGACTTTTTCCTCTTCTTTAAGAACAAAGTACACATTACATAGATATGGAGTCGGACATAAGCAAAGAAGTTTTCAGTTCTTGTTCAGCCAAATAACCTACACTATCGCCATTGCGATCATCACTCGTTCTCGTTTTCTCGGGAAACTTGTACAAGAGAGAAGTTACAGATTTTTGTTACAGAATTTTTGCCTCGTTATTTCCATTGTATGGTTCACGGTTGGTTGTTGTACGCGGAAGGGAGAACTGTATGGGTGTACGTTCCTTTCTTTGAACATGCTCGCGTTTGTTTTGTTACGTCTTTTTCTCTTCATTCTATTCTTTCTTTTCTGTGGTGTAACTTTTTTGTACAAAACTTTGTTTCATTCCTGTAACGCTACTTTCCAATTTCCTTCGTTCCTCTCAGCGTGAGCGTAGCCTGCCTTTCAGTAGCGCGCTTTCAAGCTTGTTATTTTCTTGCAGCAAAAGCGTAATGGGTAGTGTAGCGTTTCACACAGCAAAAAATTGCATAATGCATGGTTAGGGCTCCTTGTTGTTACTTCTGGTTTTTCGGTATAAAGAATAAAGATGAAGAGAGTCGGATCGGAGGAGTATAACATCAAATAATATAAGTATGTGGTTGTATGAAATGACGTACATAGTTTCGTATGTTGTGGAACAAGAACAAAGCGTGAAAATAAGTTTAAAACTTGCCTTCAAGAAGTATAGCAAAAATAAGCGTGCAAACTGTGTTTTCGAGCTGAATGGACAAACTCAAAGTGACAGAAGAAAGGGCCGAGCAAAAAACGAGATGCGAACGTTGGATAAGAATGAAACGGGAGACTCCAGAAAAATAAGCTGGGAGAATACATCTATGTTGTCCGAGTCAGCATAACTTTATATACACCTATGTTTCGCTTACCCCTTAGATATATATACATTTTTCTACGTATCTCTATCATAAGTACGAGTACTTCCTGATATTTGAACGAGTTCTCTTACTCCCACTCCTCGTGTTCATACAACTTTTTTCTCGTTTGGAGGAAAAATAAACCAATGGATACTAAGCAACAATGTAAGTGTGCCCAAGGCAGTGATATACCGTACAATATTATCAAGGACTCAATAATCAGAGCTCAGAGCACCAAGTTAACAATATCAAGGACTACCGCTACCTCCACCTTCCTCCGATGTTGATAATGGAAGTTGCTACTTTGCTCCTCACTCCTTACATGAACATTTATTTGCGCAAATTGTATGAGTGAGATGCCCGTTGTTACAATAAACTTGTTTCTCCCTGGCTCCACAAATACGGATTTTTGAGCATATCAGGCACGCACGTTATCAAGTAAAAGAACGAATAAGCATGGAGTCGAGTGGAAGCATAAAAATGTACGTTGAGCGTACAACAAAATGTTGCTATACAACCGCACAAAATGTCGGTACATGTACATATAATGTACATTAGGTATTATAAATCCCATTCCAAATGCACTTCCTTACTTTCTTCTATAGATGATATTATTGTAATCTCATACAATATTGTTGATTTGACCGAACCATGTTGTGTGCAATATAATGTTTGTTGTAGTGGTGGATGTTCTTCAAGGTAGGGGACTCAGAACACTGGAGATGGATAGGTTCATGTCGTACCGTACCGGTCCCGGGAAACCTACCCACCCAGCTTGCAAAAAATGTACTAATTTGTATCACAATCATACATACTTAAGGCAGAATAAATTTGAAACTTTCCGTTGATCTCCTGGCCTGTATTTATACCATGGTTAACAAGATTGGTGTAACCAGTACTGAAAAGTTTTGTATGCGATGAGTTTTGGATAAGTTAGACTACTCGAATGATATATTGCATTCCCTGTATAAAAAAATTGAAATTATAACGATTTTTATAACCGTTACGAAATTTGGGTAAAAATGTGCCAAAAATTGTTTTTAAGCTGAGACGAGTCGAATGATATATACGTATTGCATATGTCTTATGTTGCTATTTAAATTTTTTAAAGTTGTAACGGTTTCTAACGGTTGCCGTGATCCGATTTAGCTGAAATTGGTCTCAGATGAAGGTATTGACCTATAATGTCTGTATGTCAAGTTTGGAGTCAATTGGTTGAGTGTTGTAGGAGGAGTAGCGTTATTATACACACACAGACAGGATACCATTCGCAATATGTTTTGTTCATATGTATGCTTCGCATACAAAACTGAATAAATCGAAAAGTAAACGATCAGCTACTATTAAACATAATCTTTTGTAGACTCTCTAATGTATCAAATTATCTATGGATAGTACTAGTTAGTAAGGATGGGGATCAGAAATCTTTTTTCGCCCAACAACCATCAAGTGTAGTCTTAAGTTCCCCCAATCAGTCACCGTAGAAAAAAATGTATCATCCACAGCTAATCACAAGGGTACAAAGTAGCCGTTAAATGAATGAACAGCATTTTATACAGCTAAGTAGTCTGCAAAATCATGATGTGAGAGAATAAGTTCAAATTAAATAGATTCGTAAAACTTCGTCTTGCAACTCTTTACAACACAAATTTGCAGTTGTTGATTTGATGTTCCGCCTACTTGCAGTTGCAAGACGTCTTTACACGTAGTATCCATGTATTGTGCTTACATAGCGTTTTTGTCAATGACAATTATCAGCTTGTGTTATAAAAATTTCAACATACCTGTGGGCCAAATTCATGGGGGTGTCAGAGATATGCCACGTTAACTTCACATACATACATACACTGTGTCCAAGTGATATTTTATACGCGACTAACTTACTTGTACAAATGCAATAATATTTAAAAACAAAACATCCGGATGGGTGTCTAGTGGCAGGAGTTCACTACGTTTAAGTATAAGTAGCTGTACCTACAATAAAGAATGGGTTTCGTGTGTGAGATATTTATGACACGAACAAAAGCGCAGCAACTCCAAGTAGTTAATACACATATTAGTTTATTCCTTGCTTGGAATTGTGCTTACCGTTAGTACATGCTGTCTCTGTGCAAATTATAACGTTAGAAGATTCGAAACGTTAAACATTATTTTTGGAAAATGTTGACAGAATCGTGTTCTCCGCGTTCGATTTTGATATTTGTTTACCAATAGGAACCTCCGAATCAAATAACATCTCACAACGTTACCTTATAAAACTTGCTGGCCGTAGATAATTTCGGGTTTAGGCCCATAGTGCACAAAATCAACTGCGCACATGCGTACACTCCGCACAAGCCATTTTCCTCACGGTATATAATCCACACAGGCCATTTTACACACGTACATACTTCGCACAAGCCTTGTTACGCACGGTATTTACTTCGCACGAGCCTTACTACGCACGGTATATACTCCGCACGCGCCTTTTTTCGCACGGTATATTCTTCGCACAAGCCATTCTCCACCCAGACCTTTTCCTTTGGTGTCTACTTCCCTTTCCAATCCAAAATCCATCCAAATAAGGCAATCCATGCGAAAAAAACGAACTGGAATGGAAAGGGGAGTAAACACGAAAGGAAAAATTCTGGGCGGAGAATGGCTTGTGCGAAGAATATACCGTGCGAAAAAAGGCTCGTGCGGAGTATATACCGTGCGTAAAAGGGTTTGTGCGGAGTTTACGCATGTGTGCAGTTGATTTTGTGCGCTATGGGCCGGTTACCGATAATTTCGGTTTAAATATTATATGCATCGCTTTAAAAATGTGGTATGATTTTTAACATTCAAAATTTAGTGTGAAAACCTGATTTGATTTAATCATGAAAACATTAGGGGTTGGTGTAGCTAATCTACCTTATAAAACCTTACCCTGACTGTGTTTGTTTGTGACATGGCCCTGTAACTGCTCCGCCGCCTTAGACCTATTGTCTTGAAATTTGGCATACACATTCGTGATAGTCCTGGCTCTCCTGTAACAAAAATCCAGCCTTCTAACTATAACTGTTCTTGAGATAATTAACTGTTTTGCTAATTGCCCATTTTCTCATGCTTCCACATTCACACCTCAGTGGCGTGGTTCTACAGGAATTTTATAATAAGGTATAGTGCTTGTAAGCATGAGAGTGATTTCATGAACACAATCATCATCATCGTGTCTGCTCGCTGATTGGCTGAGATCAAGTTTGCTCAATGCTCATTGGTCAAGTGACCAATCTCAGCCAATCAGCGAGCAGACACAATGATGATGATTGTATTCATGAAATCACTCTCATACTTACAGGCACTATACAAAGGTGGAAGTATGAGAATACTGTAGCACCATTTACTATACTAAAACACCCTGCTTCCACCCAATACAAAAACACCATGCTTCAATCCAATACTAAAACACCATGCTTTCACCTAATACTAAAACACCCAGCTTCCACCTAATACTAAAACACCCAGCTTCCACCCAATACTAAAACACCCTGCTTTCACACAATACTAAAACACCCTGCTTCCACCTAATACTAAACACCCTGCTTCTACACAATACTGTAAAACACCCTACTTCCCATACTACTAACTTTTCCATTCCATTTTACCCATTCATTGTTTAAAATTCCCTCAGCTGTTTCCATTTTGCCATATCAGCTGTTTCCATTTTGCCATATCAGCTGTTTTTGTTTTATCCCCAGTACATTTCGATGGAGTAGGTGTTTGTATGACCAATGTTGATAATGATAACACATGATGACGCCACCAAATATAGTTCATTTATTCACACGTAGGTGGCTTGCAATGTATGAATATGTGCATTTTTATGGGATTCGCTTGGGTGCTCTGTGCATGTACCATGGGCTGGAAATTTAGAGTAAACATGGAATTTTGGAAAGATTTTTGAAAGGATCTTTGGGGGTTCTTTGGAGGAAACATTGTGATCTGTGGGGGTTTTTAATGGGATGTTTGTAGGGAATTTTGGAGGGAACGACGATTAGATGTGTATAAAAAACAAAAAAAAACTTTCTGGGCTTTATAAAGCCAGAAAGGGGTTTTCTAGCAATTACATGCGTCTGCATGTAACGGGTATACCTAGTGTATCTAATATTCGTGCACTTATTTTAGTGATGATTTTTAATCATGTGAAATTATTGAGAAATAAAATCTGTAAAAATTCTCACACTCTACCTGCTTAGTGTCACAAAAACTCCGATAACGTAACGGTATATTTAACCAATGAAAACTGTTACCTGTACCGCATAACATACGGAATACGGATAACCAAAGCCCAGGACTGGTGTATTAGTACTTGGCGGGTTATAGGCTAAAGTCAATCTAATTCCAAAATAATTTGTATCCTGTATCGTGTGCATTGTTTCCATTGCAATGCTTTTTATTCTATTCTATCTCTCGTTCGACACCAAATGTGAAATTGAATGGAAACTGACTAGCCTGACTGACGGAAAAGTCTTGTTTTTGTCAATGTCTTTGTTATTGATATGATGATGATTTATCGACACGGCGAATGCAACAAAGTATCTGGCAGACTCTTGCCGTGACTGTATCATATGAGATGATATATAGTATGTATATGCATTAGATTGATGACCCTGGTGTGATGATCTTGATGATGTTCTAATTTCTGCTTTCAGTAGCAAAATTCATCTTCGCAGTACGAAAATGTTGATAAGGAAAGTGTTGATAATCTGTAAAACTAAATGATGTAGCGAAGGAGGACATTGTGTACCTACAGATAGTCTGTAAAAATGGCGAGCCAGTTGAGTAATGGAAGAGAAACCCAGCTCCTTGTAGAGCGTAATAGGTAGCGCGGGTACACACTTCTTTATAAATTTTCAAAATTTCGTCGTAGTACACTTTTAAGGGCCAAAAGTAATATAGTTCCAAAAACATTTATAAAAGGTTTAAGTGTATGACTTATGACTATGACCAAAGTGTGCCGTGGACCAGTGGACGTGGTATTTTCAAAGCTAAAGCTGTCTTAAAATTTTTATTCTAAGGGCTATCCAGTTCCAACAAGTTAATGCAGACGAATTTCACAAATTATGAACTCTGGCACTCACCGGTGGCGAAACACTTTTATTACTCATGAAAATCCGTCACCCTTGGTTTATGTTCTGGTATCTACCGCATTTGAGCTCTAGTCTGTTTTCCATGATGACATTTCATTTATTCTAAACTAAAACATATTTCATCAGGACACTCTGATTTACAATTAAAATAGAAACTGTATACACGGGGGGGGATGGGTTTGCAACCCAAGTTGCACAAATTAATTCATTAATCGTTCATTAGTCGGAAATAAATATTATCGACGGCAAGTACAACACTAACTAACCCATTTACAGGACATTTTACTAATATTTTACTCATGACCTATCTCCTATTTTAGTTAGCAAGACCGACATCTTGGTAAAAAAATTGAGATAGTCAAATTAAGTCGTAAACTTTCAAGAACTTATCATTATATATACGACATCACAAGTTTCTAAAATTCCTAGGCGAAACAATGCAATCATCCTTATCATCCATTTTCATTAAGTGACATGGGTGGAAGTTTACAGTACAGTTACAGTTACTGATGAAGTGATGATACTTCGTAAATATAGGTACTCACCAAGAAGAAGGCTGTACTGCAAAGGGTCAGGTAATTTAACTACAAACGTCGGGATAAGCATAAAATATTTACCGATTTGGATTTACCCATGCGCATGCGTTTAGGTAAAACAAAATTGGGCTGGGTTTTCCGGACGCTTTCCTTGAAAAAAGTGCAAAAAACGGCAAAAAAGGTTTAGATACATGACCACCATACTCTTCACAGAAACGACCCAGACTCGTGATGTTGGAATTTTTAAGCATAAGCCTAAAGGAACCTAAAGCCTAAATGCACCAGGAAGGTAGTTTTAAATTGTGACTGAGAACGATAACGAGACCGTGATTTAATACTAAAAAATCTTCAATTGTTGTGTTCAAATGCAGTTTCACTTCATTTGAAAGCCGAACGACAGACTTAAGACTAAAATGAAAAATTCAATAGATATCACTGCGCATTGCTACCTAATAAAGTGGAAAAATGAGATAGACGAACAACCGAACAGCACCAGCGAAACTACTCATTTTTTGTGATTTGATACCATTGCTTAGCCACATGTATTTACCATGTTCTTTTTTTAACAAAAATTTCTATATTCTCAACTTCCTTTTCTTTTTGCTCGTCTTTTTTTACACTTCTTTTCTGCTATTACCTTCCCAAATCTACCCATTTTTGCTAAACTTTTACTTCTGCTGGCTGGACAAGAAAAGAGACTCATAGAAAGACCATTCACAACGAAGGCGTACCATGTAGAGTAAGGATAATCTCACCGTGGTGGTGACTCACACAGAGAAAAAAGAGAAAAAGTAAATGGATGGGGAAAATGAAAACACACGACAAATATTTTGCCTGTCTGCCTGATGTAGAGTGGACTTGTGTTTTTTGTGTACTACACAAGCCACCTCCACCATCGCCAACCTACCAACTTATGTATAATAATATCCCAGTTTAGTATCCCAAAAAATTTCAAGCGATGAAGTTGGACTTGTTCTCTTTTTACTTACTTACTTACGACGGATCGAGAAGCAGCAGTTTTTCTGTACACTTCTGTTTAGTTTAGAGATTTTCTGATCCATTCTTCCATCTTTTTTACTATATTTACTACGGCAAGGGCTGCATCTAGAGCTTTACGGCTCGACTACTACAACTAGCACTACCTTGTACAAAGTACGATTATTATTATCATTACTGTATCACCCACCATCGCAGTTTTTGCTGTTTTTCACGTATATAATCATAATATTAATAACCATGAGTCGTGTTGGGTGATGATGATGATCATGTTGAATAATAATATGATAGTGATAATACTTCTCCTTGGTATGGATGGATAGAAAGACAGACAGGAAGACACACAGAGCATCGAGCACAAAGTACCATCATCATCAGTGCCATCATAACATGAATTCATGATGAGAGTAAGCAAGTTTTTCTAAAAAAAAAGGCAATACATAGTATACAGAGAGAACGGAGATAGATAAACGAAGGTAAAGCAGAAAGAGACATAAAACTATAACATTACTCATTTGTGTACTCTGGTGTTATTGTTGTGTTATTAGTTTTATTATGTGTATATTTGTAAAAATGAGACCCTTTTAAAAGGATGAGAAAACGAGTAGTAATACTGATATTAATTAATGATTGTCAGGGACTATGGAGAAAATTAGGTACGCAAATATTAAAAAATAATTATAGTGAATTTGTTAAATACCTGGCCGGTAAGAGACAAGCGGCGATGTTGTGCAAGGAAAATGAATGTACTAGAGTGGAGTGGAGTAGTGATGAATTCTACTTTTGATCCTTTTGATGTGATTGTAGAGTTTCAGTTTGAAGAAAGAAAACAGAGAAAACAATGTCGAGTGCTTTTGATTAGACTATTTTTACTAACCTCACTTCAGTTGTGAGGATAGGAACATGAGGGTGAAATGTTAAAGAAAGGTATGAATCTTAATTTGTTCCCAAAGGAAGTTTGTAGTGTTGTACTTGGTTAGTATAAAATGCAATCCATTACGATTCCCATCTTGACTGCTCTACAAAAGTGGACACACTTGAGGACAAACTTGAGGGAAATAGTATGAGCAAAGAATTTATGTATAAATAAAACGGCAGCTTTGATTCGGAGAATGGAGAGCAAAGAAGCCTTCATTCAGTGAGTTCGCTTTCTTTGATGTAATAACTTTCTTTAGAACAGACTAGGGCCACTCGGAGTGGCCCACTCTATTAGACATTCACGGAGATGTATAATTATTACTATCAAAAAGTGTTAGTAGTGTCACATAAATAGACCAAACCTTGCAATCAGCCTCCACTTGTTAAATTTACATTTACCCTACAGACATGTGTCAATAAATGTATAATTTTGGTTTCGATTTTTCAGGTCATTAAGGAATGGATTTTGTGGGAATTTTTAGTTATCTGAATCTGAATGGATGTACCTTGTTGCCGTTATCAGCGTGGGGTCTGGGGAGGTTTGTTAAGAGATAAATAGTTGTATTTTCAATCGTGAGAATGCAACGTACTGACCACTATTCTTATTTCTTAGCTGTTTTACAGTGTCAAAGTGCTCTTGAATTGTTAATATGAATCAAGTTGTAGTTAGAGTTATACTATTTTTCTTACAAATGACAATGGAAAAGCGAAAGAAAACCAAGTTTAGCCATGTGTCGGCCTTATTGTCATTGCTGCCAGTACAAAACATTTTTATGGTGAATCGTGAACCAACCTCCGGTAGAGTACATTGCCATATATCCTTGGCCATTTAATCCGTTAGGATAATCCTGTTTTAAAACTTAGTTCTTGTTTGTGGGAGCAATCCAATTCGATTTTTCGTGGTCATGGCTCCATCTCTTCTAGAAGGCAAAAGATTTTTCTGTCGAGAATGGGTCTTTTCGAAAATTCTTCATTGTTTGGAGACGCTGCAAAGGCGTGTGGATGAAGATGGAGCTGGTCTTAACAATGGACGTAATGGGATTCTTATAGTGGGAGGGCCCGGAGCTGGGAAGACTGCCTGTTGTTCGGAAATGGTCAATCCAACTTTGGAGCATGGAAAACAACTCCAACTTAAAAAGCGGCTCCTTGCTCACCATTTTTGCCAATCTCATGACCTGAACACGCTCTCCTTAGCAGAGTTTATTTATCAAATTTGCACCCAATTACTAGAAAGTTCACTAGTTGAGGGGTACGGGGAGAAAGTCCACGATGAGGACTTGTCCTTGAAATCGATCGCAGAGGATCCGGACGCAGCTTTCAAAAAGCTAGTGATATTTCCCCTATTGGAAATTGAGTGCCCGTCACAAGCATGTTTTCTTCTTGTAGATTCCATTGATGAATCCTACAATACCTCACAGCTACCTTGTAACAGCTCGTCTTGTAAAGGATCTTTTAGTAATACAATTAGTGAGCTACTGGGAAATCATTGTCATCTGCTGCCATCGTGGCTGATTTTGGTGTGTACTGCACGAAAACAAAGCAAATACATTGGGAAATTATTTTCTGGGTTTCGAAAAATTGGTTTGGATGATTTGAGAAAGTCTCAGGTAATTTGCAAACAAAAAAATTATGCGCAAATTTATTAATGTGAATAGTATCACATTACAATTACTAGTGACAATGTTAAACCTTCTCTTCGGAATAATAATAGTCTGTATTCAAAATTCAAAATTTTAGGTAATTCGAGACGTGCAGCAGTACATTTTGTCTCGTCTAGACCAAGACTTTGCCTTGCGACAACACATTCGCAGAGAAACAGCGGAAATGCTCAACCAACTTCATATAAAAAGTAATGGCTGTTTCCTCTACCTGGAAAAAGTGTTAGACGGAATTTCTGAAAATTTTATTGTGCTGCGAGAGATTCGCGAAATTCCTGGAACTTTGTATGGGCTTTATCTGTGGTTGTGCCAGCGACTTTTCACAAAAAAACAGTTTAGTAAGGTTCAACCGATCCTTTGTATTCTTTTAGTTTCACGCCAGTCCATGAAAGAAAGTGAAATATTTTCATGTCTGACATCCCGTCATCCTGCCATTACCAAAGAAGACTTTGCCAAGCGTATGCACGTGCTACGTCGCGTACTCATAAAGTCCCCTCCTACTGATGGTTACCAAATTCTCTTTCATCATAGTTTTTCCGAGTGGTTTCTTGATGTCAAGTATTGTACTCAAAAATACCTGTGTCAGCCATATGAAGGGCACGTCATGAAAGCTGTATGGCTAGCATCACGAGCTTCAGAACTGAATCCATGTGAAGTTGCAGACCTAGCCTATCACCTCTCCCACTCTACCAAACTCTTTGGGGATCTCGTTCAGCAGGTCCCATTATTTTTGTTATCGTTAGGAATCAAGGTATTTAATGAGGAGTTTAATTTACATGCATACGATGTAAAAGTGGTCAAGTTACTGGCTGCTTGCGGCGTTACAAAACAGACTGTGAGAAGTAGTAGTAGTGTTGGAAGTGCTGGTGGTGTTTCGTCTAAAAACTTAGAGGGCACTGCATCAGGTGCTGGAGTTGGTGCAGGTTGTAGAGTTCCTAGGCGGAATGGATCCGACACATGTTTAGATGAAGGTGGGGGTGAAGCTCCCTGTGAAAGTTCCGATGACCCTGTTCTTTCTGGCAGCATGGGCATGGGAACTGAGGAAGTTGCTGAGGCAGAAGACGACGCAGTAAAAATCGATGTTATTGGAGATATCAATCAAGTAGACTATAATCAGCGGACACCGCTTCATAATGCAGCTAATGACGGAAACCTGGCTGTAGTCCAGTTTTTGATTAGTCATAATGTATCTTTAGAGGCTGTTGATAGGCATGGGCGTACTGCACTGAATTTGGCGGCAAGACAGGTAATTTAAGAATATTTCGTATACAAGTTCAACAATATGTAAGCGCATATTTGATCAAACATGTTTTTGACTCCTCTCCCTACCACTATCTTGTTACAGGGCCATGCGTCAGTTGTCCGAGAGCTTTTGTCCACAGGTGCAGATGTTGACCATGCAGATAATGACGGATGGACTCCCTTACGCTCAGCTGCGTGGGCTGGCCATGTGGATGTAGTAGATATTCTTCTCATTCAATCCGCTCAGGTAGTTACATATTGAAAATGTTAGGACGCGCTATTTTAAATCCAGTTCGAATGTATTGGTACATCAGTTGATCATTATCATGGCCCTACGATAGGTTGATTTGACTGATGGAGATGGGCGAACAGCTTTAAGGGCTGCAGCATGGGGTGGCCATGAAGAAGTAGTAAATAGTCTGATTAAAGCTGGTGCGTCGCCCTCCTTGCCGGATAGTGAGGGTCGGACACCACTCATAGCAGCTGCCTATATGGGTCATGCTGAAATTGTTGAAAGATTGTTGAATGCTGGAGCAGATGTTAACCATGCCGATTCTGACGGCAGGTAAGATCAAGAAACCAGTGCTCTTGAAAAAAAAACTATGGTTATACAGCTTTGTTTGTAATGGACACTAATTCGCTGTTGTGGTTCTAGAACTGCACTATCTGTCGCCGCTCTCTGTGTTGCTGCTAGTCAAGGACACTTAAAAGTCGTAAATTTATTATTAGAAAGGAATGCTGAAGTTGACCATCAAGACAGAGATGGAACGACGCCGTTACTAGTTGCGGCGTTTGAAGGACATAAGTAAGTCTACTTGGTTTACTACATAATCATGAATTTCATTAAACGGCTGCGCAGTGGGCTCAATACGTTGTGCCGACAAATTTTAATTTCTTTATGTTAGTTCAATACATCCTACGTCAGTAGAAGCATGCCAACTGAAGATGAATTTGTTTTGTTTTCTCTTATACATCATATTCCGTCGCTACTACTGTTTGTTATTTTCATGATAGGGAGGTCTGTGAGCTGTTACTAGAGTATGAAGCCGACGTCGATGCTGTTGATAAGGCAGGTCGTACCCCTCTTTGGGCAGCAGCATCAATGGGACATGCTGCTGTTTGCGAACTTTTACTTTTCTGGGGTGCATACGTTGACCATATTGATGGGGAAGGTCGAACTGTTCTTTCTGTTGCTGCAGCACAGGTTTGAAAAACACAAATAAACTGATTACTTTCCTCTGATAGTGTACAAAGAAAATTTTAAAACAATTAAAAATTATTGATTATTTTTAGGGTAATGTAAGTGTAGTCAGGTTGCTATTGGCTCGGGGTTTGGATGAAGGTCACCGTGACAACGCTGGGTGGACCCCTCTTCATTACTCAGCATTTGAAGGTCATCAGGAAGTTACTGAAGTTCTTGTTGAATCCGGTGCAAGGCTCAATGAAACCGATAATGACGGTAAGCATGCGCTTCTGCTTGCGGCACAAGAAGGCCACATAAATGTTGTCGAAGCTTTATTAAATCTGGGAGCTGATATCGATCAGCGTTCGCACGATGGAAGAACTGCACTCAGAGCAGGATCTATTGAAGGCTACAGAGACATTGTACAGGTAATGTGCAGTGTAAATAGTTTTTATTCGAATTATCTATTGACATGTACTTGAGTTGTACAGTTTATTTAATATTGAGAACGTATGATATATTTACAGCTTCTTGTATCCAGAGGAAGTGATGTTAACTACAGGTACGCACTTTTCAAAATCTGGTAAAATACTTATGAAAATGGTCATAAAAATTGAATGATCTTAATTTTATGTTAGGGAGCTACAGCATTATGTATCGCAGCCCAAGAGGGTCATTTGGAGTGTGTCCGAGCTCTGCTGGAATGGGGAGCAAATCCTGTGCATTCTGATAGATGTGGGCGTACACCTATAAGAGTAGCGATGAAGAGTGGTCATGTTTCCATTTCAAAACTTCTTGAAGAGATAGCTCTGGCTAGGAGTAAAACTAGTAAGGAAATCAGATTTTTTCAACATATGTTGCTATTTGGATATATAGACATTAAACTATCTGTTTCAATTTTTAGTGCTAGCTAAGGGTTTGAACGTAGCAGAATGGGAAGGTGTAGTACAACGTAATGCTGGTGGAGGGGACAGCCTTATTGATAAAAATAAACCGTCCAGTTCGAATTTACAATCAGGTTACTATCCTGGTACCGACAATCCAGTTGGTGGAACGACAGAATCCCATTTCTCTCAGCAAGGCTCAACTCCAGATGTAGAAAAGAGACGCTCAATCACCTCCATCGTCGGAGGTGTTATTGGGGGGCCTACTGGTGTTGGAGGAAGTAGTGCTACCACAAACATGACAACCTCAACAAAATCTTCCCATAATTCTAATTCAGAGCAAAGTGGCTCTCCTGGAATGCTATCACGCCATGATCGGTCTAGGCGGTCCACATCAGGAGGAAGTAATAATAATAATACTAGTGGTGACAGTGTATCAAAACAAACTGGTCTTTCCTTCACACAACAAGTACAGCAGTTGTCACGAATGAAGGGTCGACCAGGTAGCAGGCTCCTATCTCCATTAAATGAGCCACAGAGTCCCATTTATGCATCACCTCCCCAGTCACCTTCCAGCGATAGCATAAATGACGACAGGGTCAGTCCACATAATGCATTCCCTAACGTTGGTGGAGGAAGTCATCATAATTCGGGCGATTTCAGTGGAGCAGACATCGGATTGGGAGGAAAGTCTGGGTCACCCTTAATGTCTAATGGTTGCGGTGTACAACCGTTTGCATTTACTAGGGTAAGGAGTTATTTTGCATCCTTTTTTAATTTAGACAAGTATTTGTGATTTACAATTTTTTTCATAACTATTTTGCAGGATTCCCACATGAAAATAATTCTTGGAAACAGCTCTTCCGAAAATTCTGGGAACGGAAAAAGCTCTCGCAAGAACGGACTCTCTTACAACGCAAATAGTAGTATTATCAGTGCTACAAGTGCTATACGAAGTGGTCTCACAGCTTTAAAGGCGGGAGTGATAGAGGCTGCTGTAGGAAGAAAAGGACAACAAGATGATTCGCCTCTCGTGTCAGCAGCATCAATGGCGGTTCCAAATCTTGTTCGAAAAAAACCTGTTAAGAGTGATGGAAACGGGGTGGTGCCCTGGAAACGAGAGACTCCTTTGTAGTGGTAGTAAAGTCTTGTCCTATTTATACAAGCGTAGTGGTAGAATAAATCATCATGTATACAACTGCAGACTTTGTTAGCTTATAAAACTACTATAAATTTAGTGGTTGTTACTAATTAACAATGTTTAAAATATTTTTAGACGTTATCGTACATACCTATTTTAGGGCACTATAAAATATGAACACAAAACACAGTAGTAGACAGCAATAATTTTAATCTGACGAACAGAAAATCTCTCCATGTAACGCAGGTTATTTTTACTCAGTAGTTAACTGTCTCGTTCATACAATTTGTTTTTATCACGACATATATTATATCTAGCTATAACTTGCAACCGAAGCAACAACGTAGATGAAATTCACTTCGCCTATCTTTACTAACTTTACATCAAGCGCACGGCACGGCTTCTGTTGTTGTTAAGTCACTTGACCTGTGCACGATTTCTTCAATGTAAAACGATTTGTAGATGCCGCGAAACAACACGAAAAAATGTCTCTTTCAAAAACTACCTAAGTAAGTAACACGGTATCTTCACAGTAGGAAGTATTAGCTGTAAAAAATACTATAGCAGACTACAGAAAATCTCCGACACTATTTTTGGGTTGCCGAGTGAATTCGCGTAAGGCTAAGCAACAACCATTTTGTTGGAACCGGGACCCACCGCTCAGAATTTTAGGATAGTAATACGAAACGGAGGCATACACAATTAATACTGACGATTGATATCCATTTATGGCTAAGATAAATCATGATTTATTCTCTTTCATAATTCCAACTACTATTAACAATATCCTTAAGTAGTACGATAACTTTCACACGGAACGAAAATCTCAAAACCATTGTGAATTCACATCCTCTCGCCCATATTCGCAGCGCCAATATTGATATGATAACGAAACGAGAATAGTACGCTTGAAACTTGGTTTAGTGCTTTCTCTTAGTCCTACTAATGATTCAATTACATAACCATACCATATATTGTTATAAACTTAACGCTATCTTTGTTATTATTATAATTACGCAGCAGGTAACGTGCCAATATTTTGCTTACCAGAGATAAACAGCAGTTACATTTATAGCACGGTAAACAAAACTAATAATTCTGCTATTTGTACTTCAAAAGATTTTACTATCACGCAAGAAAATTAACTCATATACCTACAACCTACCTACTTAACTTCATGGTGTCATCGTGGAATGTTGTTGTAATTAACGAATATTATGAAAAGGATATTTATTAATATTCAAATTCAACAATTTGCAACTTTATACGTATTGTAATGAATGCCACACAGGTGTAACCGAAACAAGGTCTTAAAACTACTTATACAAAAAATAAACAGAAACCGGAAGACGTTACCATTGTAATGTATTATTAATCGTTGTTGTTCTCTTCAAACTATCTCTCTTTGTAAGGTTCACATATGATTGAGCATTTAGCGAGAGACAAAATATATCCTGTACCTTTCGCATCAGGTGTACTTAACCTGGGTGGTAAAAGTGGTCAGATGATGAAAATGCGATAGGGAAACCGAGTCTTAAAGAAAGATGATAAAAACATTCATGCTTTAATGAGCAGCTAGGAGCAACTAATGAAGAATACCTTGGATATTACTACAATCATGATGAAAATAGTCTTGTTCTTGTTCAAAATTTATTATAATTATTATTATTATAATTATCGTTGCTATGGGTATACTATGCCGATTACTATAACACCAAAACATTATTGCCATTATAAAACTACCGCTATTAGTACTGACTCTGGTACAATTAAAGGCTAACGAAGTAATAATTTGGAGAAGAAATGCAGTCACATTGTAGTTTAACGACAAAAATTCGGAAGATTCTCATGTAAGCATATTGTTATTGTTCCATGTAATTTTATCAATTATTGCTGCTATAGGCTTTACTTGTTGGTAGGAAGGCGAACTATATTTATAAGTAGTAGAAAATTAGCATACAAAAATTTGTTTTTTAATGAATAATACGCAGCTCAGCGTATTGGAAGGTCTCCGGTTCATCATACTATTGTACTACTATCCAATAATTGTAAAAATATTGCATAATTTTTATACATTTATGTGATGGCAAAAACTACAGAGATAATTATTACTTATTATGCCGTGACTTTAGCCTAATTTTCTGTTCGTGTTACGTATATTATTATTACTATTATTATTACTACTGTTCAAAGTTTTTTATCATTGCTATTATTCTTAACTTAACTCAGTGTGCATTTTCCTTTACCTTTTATTGTTTTATGGAATGTCACTACACAATACCACTTAGCTTACAGCTTTCTTGGCAACGAAGTGTTAACACTAAAATTTGTCACGACGTAACTAAGGTGTCCAGATAAAAACATGTTTAGCATAAACTTAATGTTTATGGACAGCCTGCGTGTAAAGTGGTCATGTGACTCGTGATTGTTCGCTTGCAGTTGACTGTAGTGAATGGTGAGCACTGACTGTGGATGAAATCTCCACTCTCGGAGAAACAAGATGTGCTTCACTGACACGCTTCCATGAAAATCATATTTACCAATCGAAAATGAAGGGAAATTCTTTAAATTGTCTATGCATTATCAAAAACTGATGCAGCATTAATTGTATGTAATTTATAAAGCATAGTTACAATGAAGATGACACACAGCAGCTAGTCAATCGTCTCAACTCACTCACAACAACAAGAAAAACATATTACTATATATATTATCTATTTA
Organism: Callyntrura guangdongensis; assembly: GCA_027744295.1. Classification (NCBI taxonomy): domain Eukaryota; kingdom Metazoa; phylum Arthropoda; class Collembola; order Entomobryomorpha; family Paronellidae; genus Callyntrura; species Callyntrura guangdongensis. The sequence goes on from JAHZNB010004033.1 coordinate 18,788, forward strand.
AAAAATCTTAGAGACTATAACTACAATCGAAACTAATATTTAAAAACAACAAAAATATAAAACGATGTATCATGAAAAAGTTACCAAGATGACCATTTTCTTTGGCACGTTGAAAGGAAATTGAGGAAATATACACGTCGCAAAAATGACATTGCTGCAAAAGACTACGTGATTTAATGTTATCAATTTAATAAAAGTGTATTGATTAAAATACCGTTTCTGAAAATATATATACAAACAGCATTTGTGCAACCGGAGAAGCCACTACTTGCGTCTAACATTTATCATTATGTAATTGTTGCTTTTTGTTATTTCCACACTGTATTATTGTACTAAATGATTATACCTCTTATTCTTATCAATGTGTTAGTTAAGAATTGCTTAGCCAAGTATTCTTTGATGTAATTTTGTTAGCATTTGATGCTGAGACACATGAGACCATATTTGTTTCTTTATAGCAACATGATTATGTTCAGGTCAAAAGATCAGTGAAATAAAAAAAAATACAAAACGCATTAGTTTACTTACGCAGAAAATGCTCATGTTCGTACTTCTCTGAGGGTAATGATCCACATTTTTTATTCATTTTCATTTCCTCATCATCGCAACATTCATTACTTGTTCCAAGCGATCGTTTTATGTGTATTTATCCCGTTGCATGCATGAAGTGATACTAACACTTACGTTTCGTTTGTGTGTTGCTGTTGTGTTGGTTTTTGGTGGTTTACTTTTGAAACTCCAGTAAGCTCGGTCGGAGTGTCCTCGCTCAACGACGTAAGGAAAGATGCGCTTCTACCGATACAGGTAGATATTTTCATGTACTTAGGTCGAGTGTGTATAGTAAAATAGTTAATGAAATCTGTTAGTGCACGGCCCAAGCCGACTGGGTTGGCTCGAGCTGAGGATCTTTCCAAGTTAGATTGGGTGCGAAAAGTTTGCTTAATCCAACTCAAGGTATTCACGTTTTTCAAATATCCTATGGTATCGGACCAGAGTCGCTAATATAATTTCAATACCAGACTTTCGCTTTGTGATTACAAGTCACTGGTAAGTTATGTTGGACTATATACATAGTTAGTAATCATAACATCATATATATGCCTGTTAAGTGTTATTTTCTACTTTATAAAATTTTAGTTGCTACTTTGAAGCATATTATAAAGCGGAGGCACATGTTGGCACAATTAGGTTGATACGAAAATGAGCATGACAAAGATATTAAAATGAAAAAAATCCTTATATTTTCGTATTCTCCATATTATTATTTCATCGTACCGAATTACATTTTTCTCATTTTTTTAAATTTCAGCATAAAAATAGTACGTACGTTTAAGTCATCTTCGAAAGCCTTTTTCACACTTTGAAAATGTTGCCGAATGTACAAAGGTCACTACAGTGTTGGTGCTTAAAAAAATTGGTTAGGCAAAGTCTGGGTATAAAATGACCATTTTCAGACCCGGTAGGGGCATTTTTCAAAACATCTCTATACCAAGGAAATTTTAATTTTACATACAACAATCTCGAACATTAACAACATACAACGATTTAGGTAAAAATCTTGAACACGAATGATCATTCTAAGAACCGATAGGGCCACTTAATAGAAAATACGCCTGAATCCAAGGAAATTTTAACGTAATCGTACCATCATTTCTTAACCGATTCTGGTGAAATTTACCTCATTGCATGGGAAGGAACACGCACCTAAACTTTCGAGCCTCGATAGGACCAAATTTTCCTAACGTATGCGTATCAATATGAATATTTTAAAGTGAACATTAGTTGCATCAAATGAAGTTTCCTTTTTGTTTGCAACATTTTTACCGGTTCGAGAACGGACCTTATCAGTTAGTACATTTATAAAAATTAATCAATGTTATTTTGACGGATTATTTTCAAGAGCTAACAGGATCGACTGAGAAATCCCCATAACTTCGTTACTAAAATAAATTTCTAATTTGAGATACCAGCGGACCAAATCTCAAATCTGGTAGATAGCCATGTTTACAGTTAAAATTCCCCATCCGTTTTAATTTCAGGGTCCATTCTCAAATTTATTTAAGCCGTTGTTGACATGATTTTCGTTTTTACTACCACTGCGACGTTACTAATACCGGACGTGGAAATTCTTACGCAACCTGGCAACCTGGTTGCCGGGCTTTCGGCATCAAAAAGTCCTGCCGGACAGTGCTGTCGGTCACGAAGGTTTTTT
>JAHZNB010004034.1:0-29802 GCA_027744295.1 Callyntrura guangdongensis
CACGCAAACGACATTCTGGTAAAATTTCATAAGAGTCGCTCGCTAGCACGAAATTGTGCTGAAAGTTGAGTCAGAAAGTGTGTATGGAAATGCAACTTTATTCACAGACAACATCAATACTGAATGCTGGTGGTGGCAGAAAGAAGCATGATATTGTGTAAAAGAATGTACCCAACCAAACCCGATGCGGGCGTACACTCTCTTCAGTTCAGGATCACGGTCGGTCAAACCGGATACAAAGATATGATACGATGGAGAATGGAGAGGACACAAGGAACGCACACAAAAAAACTTCTTCCTTCCTCGATCTTATTTTTCTAAAGAAAGGAGCATCTTTGTCCTTGTACTTTTGTTGTTTTGCAGCTCTTGTTGCTGTTCTCTGAGTCAACTACTCAGAGAACTGCTTTCAGCGAAGAAGACCTTTTATTTCCTTTTTTCTTTTACTGTGCTTCCACCTTCAACGTTGGCGTATGTATGAATTTGACCGCGTTGGTTGCATGCGGTCGTACAAAATCTTACTTCTGTTGTAGGTATTCGTGTTTCCCCATTTGTGACTGCTTTCTAAGATTTCTCTCACATTTCACATTTGTTAAAAAATGACCGATGGACTGATCTAATGAAAATAGTAATCCTAGAAGAAATGTCATTCTTTCTTTGAATGTATTCAGCAAGAAAAAACCTTTTGAGCGTCTTAGCTTTTGGTTAGAGAATTACTTTAATACTGTTATTCATTTTTTATGTCGGGTAATGTTTTTCATTATTTCGTTTTCCTTTTACAAAAATTAAATGACGGTACTCACCACAACACTCACACTGTTCATCTTTAACATAGAATTTTCAATAAAAAATATTTTCAGAATATCAATGCCTATATTAATGTATTCATTCTCTTGAAAAGACCATTCACCAAATGAAGTCACTAAATGAAAAAAAAAATCCTGTTATTCGATGATCTTACATAGATATAATGCTCTCCCACCCCATCTGCTAAATTATAAGAAAGGCCAGTGGTGGTGAATGACTAGTTTGGAGTCCATACTATGGACTCCGCGTCAAGGATCCCTTATGTATGTTGTAATGAGTGATGACCATCATCATAATCATAATCTTCAGCGATTTTTTAAGTTTAATATTATTTATTATACGTCAATAGTCCATGATGTTGAATGTTGCGTGCAAATAGGATTGCTGTGTGGTCTCTGGTACTCAGCGCGACTGACTAACTGACATTGCAGTTAGTTTAGAACTTTTATTTGTTACCTTGGAGATTACTATTACTGTATACATTAAATGTACTTTTGATTTACTGTGCAGCCTAACATGTACACTGGTGAGTGTGTCTCATGGAACTAACCATAACAATGAATGAATACAAAATACTATCCATGTATTCGCAATCAACACAAAATACATACACATTAAACTTAATATTAAATTTTTATGAATCTCACTGGGACATACAAACTACTTGATTCAGCACAGCAGTGCGCTGAGTTTTACCTGATTGAAGTCTGGTCTGGTCTACTGATGATCATGATGGTATACTTTGTTTCTACAGGCATTGCCTTACCTTACCTTATCCCAGTCAATTATTTTGCAGTCAAGGAATTCTGCGGAAAATATGCGTTTAATGTACGTATACAGGTGTCACGAAAAAAGATCAAATTGAGTATTTACTGCTGCGTGAGCTTGCGTTGGCATGATGTGCCTTTGTTTGTACACACACGACAAGGCGAAAAAACAAACCTAGTAAACAACTAAATGACTGTTACTGACACGAGACCGTCTGCGTCTCTGGCTGAATGTCGTTCCCATCGTACCAAGAAGCCAAACCTTAAGTCATGTTTACGCAATGTTCTCACAAGGCGTACGCAATGTACACTTCAAATCAGAGTAACATTACCAAGTTGTAGCAGTGAGGAATAATTTTGCGGCTCGTGTGATTAGGTAGTGGTAGTAGAAATAATATAAGCATTTATTCAAACGATCGAACAATTTATCTAACCTACAACATAACAGTAATGAGAAAATCGTAGGGAGTCCTTCGACAGCTTAAAATCAACGAATGGCAACTATTTTAAAAAGTTAATTTGTGAAAAAAGTCATTGCCGGCTTTATCAAAAGAAACATTAAAAAAGGCGACGTAGTTTTTATGATTGTTTTATGATTACAACATCTCTCTATATAACTACCTGTGCTTTTGCATTAGAACATACTTCCAGCTATTCGTGGGAGGTATATAGGTATTTATTTACCATGTTTTTAAACTAAGAACAGGGGACGTAAAAACAATTTGGCGCGAGAATGTTTTTTATGTCTGACGACGGTAACTGGCAGTGAATGAATGACGATGACGCTACTACTACGAGTAGAGTCAACATGTATCCTGGCTTGTCGATTTTATGTATTTGTTATACAATTTAGCTGGCCGTGAGCAGGTGTACGTACGTACGGTATACTCATTCTCGCAGTCTACGTATTTTACGATGGTGAAACAGTAAATACTAGTGTGGGAACAGTGTACACGTAAATACGTGTACACGCGTGTAATTTACCCGTGTACAACCAAAACACGACACAAATACTGTGTAAACAAGACACGAAAAAGATTCAGATTTTTGAAACACACACGAACACCGGTAATTTTTTTGTTATTTACAATTTTGACATATATGAATGTCATAAAATGGAACTGTACGCTCTGATTATTCTAACGTACACATGTTATGTAAGATCTAGACGGTATATACAAACTTCATACTTCAAAAATTTAGTTGTAAAACAAAAATAGCATTGTACAAACCAACATTGTACCTCAACAACTGTAATACTAGGATATTACTACTTTAGTATTTGGTCATCTGTCTGAGTCTGTACACGATTTGCACACGAGTGTCAATGTGTGTAAAAACGGGTAAAAACAGACAGTGTACAAGGTTTTTGTACACGAACACAAATAAGGGCTAAGTGAGTACACAATTCACACACTAGTAAATACAATTATCATTGAACCCAGAGAGGGAATTGGTGGAGTTTTGTTTTTATCTTTCTAGAAACTTGCCGATAAAACCTTGGACACAAAACAGTGTAAAATAGAAACATGGGCAAATAATAAAGTGTTGAATGTGACTTGAAGAGACTATGCAAAGCCTCAAGGATTGAAGTATCGAAAGTATCGAAACGAGGATGATGGCAATATGGAAACGTGCCTTGTTGTTGTAGGAAATTTTGGATGAAACGAAATGAGGCGCTGTCCCAGTCTTTTTTTCATAATAGGAAGGTCCACACAGTTTAAGTTTATACGTAACAACATGTTTACATTTTTTCTTTTGGGTGGATGGAATGAATAAAGCAGAATCGAGTTGTTTTTTCCTGTCATGAGCATGATCTCATTGTTCAGCGGAAAACTGACAAAACTGAAAAGCAATAAAAGATGTTCCTTGTAACAATGGGTAGGGGTGGCACAACAAAGAGAGAGGTACTTTACATGCATGCATGGCCTTGTAGCGATGTTGCATACCTGATGATAAAACAAAGGAAGTTCTACACACAAAAATCATTTCTTTATAGAGTAAGAGAAATGGCGACACTAAGTGTCCCTGAGAAGTACGGTTCTACTTATCACAAATACGATGAAAAAAGATCAGAACGGCCATTGAACAACATTTAAAAAATATGAAACGACAAACAACTGTGGTCACCACGTTTTCTCCTTTTAAAATATTCTATATCTTTAACTATAGCACATTGAAAGTATTAACCTAATGCCGTAATAATCATGTTCGACCAGTGCGCCATTAAATGCGTGATGAACAGTTTTTTAAATAATAGAATCCACTCTCCACTGGTTCAGTGCACAGAAACGTAATTTATTTAATTTCTTGTGCCTGCCGTGTGGAGAGCTATATTGTACATGTACATTGGAAATGGAACTTTGCTCCGGTATGAATATTTCAGTGGCATCTTATTTTAGTAATAAAACTTTAAAGTTTTTGTCTGTTGAGGCGATTTGCAACCCACTGGATTTGGCGATTGAAGAGAATTAACTTGGCTGTGGCTGACAGGACGTAATTCTGAGTAATAAATAGGATGGTTTGACAGCTGAACCTGTTTCGCCGTACCTATACTCAACAGCCCAAATTGAGAAGAAAAAGCAGTCGCACTTCAAAGAAAGAGAGCTTGTGGATGGAATCAAGCCAGTCATTCTAAAAATTATCATCATCCCAATAGGAACACCGATTCCAAAAACAAATTAGATTAATGATGACCACAACTTGGTTGTTGTGATATGATCACTTCATCATCGCAGAACTGACTCATGACAATGCACTGCAGATCAATAAGATAAAAGTTATCCTGATAATTCTACGATTTCAGTCTGTTCATTTCTTTGTAATTAATCCATAACCGTTTAGCAATAAGAAACTTTAAAAATGTATAAATATCTTGTTCAAAGACTCGAAACTGTACAGCAATTAGTGATAGGTAATTTTATATCTAAATGATAGTTTCTGGTAAATTCACCAAAACAACAACAAATAATAAACACATCTAATAATGTTAAATAGGATCATTTAGCTCATTTGAACTTTGACCCCCCGTTGACCCCCAGGAGGTCGACCCCATGTGCCCATCTTCGAATTTAACCAAGTTATGGTCCATACCTATCTATTGGCGAAAACAGAATTTGAAAATTCATTTCCCTTCAAAAGTTAGAGCGTACACAAGAACCTGGGAACGGGCGGACGGAAGGACCAGACGCGACGACAATTTTTATAAAGGAACTAAATGATCCTTAATTACATATTTGAACTTTGAATATTCAGCAAATTATGTTGAATTTTTTTTCGAACGTTTCTGCTGAATATTGATTGTAAATATTTAATAGGAACGTATCTAGCATCCCACTAACGTCGCTAACCACGTCGGATGCTACCAACACGTAACCACCATGCCGAGACATCTATCGTAGAACAACGTAATACACAAAGTCATGCAACACGGCGTGCAGCTGTGCTTAGCGAGACCAAGAATTGCCAAGAAAGCTATATGTAAATACGTGTAGGAATAACGATCAAATTACTTGCTAATCTCCGAATGCATACCGCTGCGCTGGTTTGTTTGCCAGCAAACTGCTGACTCGGTTTTTGCAATTGCATATAATTATAATCCACTATACGTTAGGTGAAGCTAACAATAATGCCACGATTTCCTTACTTTTACTAACTGCGTTCTGAACCTACAATGCAAATGCAATCGGTCAACCAGGCAGATTCGATAACTCTACTAGATGACAACAATGCCGCTGCTGGATAAAAAATGGTTATGGTTAAAAAAATGTTAAAATGTCTGAATATCACGATGGTCCATAATTTACAAACTTCAATTGTTTTCGGCCATTGCAAAATGTAAAAAATTCCACTTTTTTTATCTAATGTTGATCATGCTGTAATTAACTGATAGTGGCATACTATACTTTAACGCCACTCAAAATTAAAATTAAAAAAATCATTTTCCTTCAGCGTAATCGCAAATTTCTGGGGAAGAGACCGAATTATTTTAGGCTCCTGCTGACTGTATTTGGATTTCTAATGAAATTTCCTCACATACATATTTGTGCAAAAAAAGTAGCCCATTCTCTGAAAATGTGAGTTTCTAGAAATGTTACGCTTGATGCTCATCGCTATGACATGGTTTACCTACCCGTCTGTTGGTTTGCCAAGTTTTGTGGTGTTCCTGCAACAACATAGAAAAACTAAAGCGTAACCACAAAACACACGTGAATGAGGAGCAGCAGAATAAAATAACCTTTCGAGGCCGAATGATATTGACGTTGATGTTGTTGATGATAGGATCACTATTGTGCCGCCAATAAGGACGATGCTGCTGACGATGATGGCTATACGACGATGTTGAATGAATATTGCAACAATGTAAAAAATGTTTAAATAGCTTCAGTTATACTGTTCTCTGGTAGCCCTGTTTTGTGCACCAACATCACCACTACCGCAACAACATCATCCTTATTGGTATGCCACAACTACTACAAAAGCAGGGACGCAGTAGTGGTAGCAACCGCAGTATCAACAACAGCAACAAACTACGTCACTAATTATAGGTTTTAGCTAAAAACTACTTTTTTCCATGCATGCAGATAATTGTCTTTACCTTACCTTGACTTCACTGCACTACACTATGCAATTTCATTATTGGTACGATTAAGTAGCAGAGGTTATAAGTGGTGTAACTTTTTAATCTCACATTAAAATACCAAATGGTTGTATCAAATTATAGTAAATGTCATAGTAAAGAAACTATTTTCAGTAGATAGTATGTTAACGTAACTTGTTTAACACTTGAATTTAAAAAAATAAAAATTCCAAAATGGCAGAGAAAGAAATTATTGTTATCATTAAGTACATGTTATGTTTAAAAACTAAACGTTTCGTGGCGGGTAGGCCCTTATTTGGCATCTTTAACGGCTTCCAAGCACTTTGGCATCGACTCGACCAAGTTTTTAAGGTCACTGCGGGGTCAATAGCTGACCATTCCCGAGCAACGAGCTGTTTCTTGGCTTCCTTCCTCAGCCTAGTTTCCGAAATGTTCCGTTTGAGATGGTCATACACAAGTTCCTACCTAAGCTTAGTTTTCGAGCCGAGTCTGGATCATTTCGTTTTAATATATCCACATAATCACATAAGTACTCTGCGTTCATAATTCCGTCGATAATTTCAAAATTTCCAAAGCCCGCCGCAACCATAGACTCCCAGACCATGAGGGTTCCTCCACCGTGTTTAACAGTTGCACGAATCTTGCTACTTTTGAACGACTTTCCTGGTTTTCCCAGACTTTTTGGTGCCCATCAGTTCCAAAAAGATTAATTTTAGTTTCGTCAGTTCATAAAACTCGTTTCCAGAATGCGAGACTCGTTCTGGTGCTTCAGTTTAAAGTTCCTTTACTTTCGATTCTTTTGTGAAATCAATGGCTTCCTCCGAGTTGTGTAAGCTTTGATACCTTTGTCCTTTAAATATTTTGTAACCGTCTGGGGTTAGACTTGATCCCCTGTAGCCCTCTTTATCTCGGCCCCAAGTTTAGGACAATTTACAAAAGGATCTTTCTTAACACATCCGTGCAAATTTCGTAGGTCCAGTTCATTAAATACCGTTTTTCGGCCCGGCCTCGGATGTTCGCTAGTTCCGGATGTTTTATATTTTTATAATGTTACTCACCGGGTATTTTGGTAATTTGAACTTATCTCCAATTTTTTGATAACTACCACTTGACTTGACCTTGACCACTTAACTTCTAACAGGAACTGAAATTAATTTTTTCTTCGCTTTAATGCTAATTTTTGTTAAATTCAACGAAAAAATATGCAAAAAGATCTTAATGACAAACCTATATAACCAAATACAGCCAAAAATAATTACATAAAAATGCTTATGCTTTATAATTATATACAAAATACTTACTAAACTGCAATCGTACCAATAATTTCTTTCCCTGCAATTTTGGTATTTTTATAAAAACTATTTTTTTCAGGTGTTAAACAAGTTAGATTTAGATACTATCTACTGAAGATAATTTCATTCATGATATTTACTTTGATTTGATACAATCATTTGGTATTTTTAATGTGAGATTAAAAAGTTACACCACCTAAAACCTCTGTTACGTAATCGTCCCAATAGTTAAATTACGTAGTGTATAAGCTAAAAAGATACAATATTTAACTGCGTGGATATCTGGGTAGGTACGCACATATTTTCTGGAAGAGCGTCAGGTGAAAAAATGCTTATTCTGGTTTCGATCGCCGTACAGATAATAAAATCATATTGATGGCTCGTACGACAAAAAGGTAGAGTAGTGGTTTTATTGCTACACTTTTCAAATGAAATGGCGCGTCGACCGAAAATAGTGAGAATAAAATAGGAATGTAAGCAAAGTAATCAAATCATGTAAATGTTGATGTTGTTGTGGTAGGTACTTTTGTGTTGCATCGAACAGTTTGGATTGGGAATGAATAACTTGTTACAATCAGCTCTGGTAGTAAACTGGAGAAAAAAGGAGAGATAATGACTTCAAATTATTGTACCATGAATAATTCGCTTAATTAGTTTTCATCTTGTAGTCTATCTAAACTCTAAACTGTAAAACTTCAAGAAATAACGTCACATCCCACTCACATGTGAAACACAATTCTCATTTTTAATTTTTACAACTTTTGGAAGCATAAAATTAAGTGCGCGATTTACTTTTTTACGACACAAAATTTTGCACGGCCTGTAGGTTCATTGGAGTTATCAGTAGACAACACTACATGACTAAATACAAAGCCGTAGTTTAAGAAAAATAAATTTGCGAACTACATTAGTTGCAAAATTTTCAAACCGTATGTGCTGATATGTATTTGAAAGAGTCCAAAACAGTAATCTTCCGTACTTTCATTTCCCTTTATCGTTTGATTTATTTCCCAATTAATGTTCACGTGGTTACGTCCCACATTTAAATGCAGACTCTACTACCACTACGACTCTACACATACATCTAAACTATGTAAATTCCGGAGAACATTAACACATAATCTGTCTACAACGCTATGTACTTTGAAATTAAAAAAAAATATTTGTAGCTTATTACATGCCTCGTTTTATAACCTGTTGCCAGTCATTTCCAGTCAGGAACATCTTACAACATAAAACGCAACGTACGCAATTAGTGTAGCCAACAAGGGTGTCCAGGGTGGTCCATGAGAAGAACGCTGACGCTTAAATCTGATATCTTTCTGTCACCTGCTAGTTGAAACTGCGTCTCATTCTCTCACTTCGCTTATTTGTCGTCGGCGAGTTTGAGTATAAATACCTAAATGCATCATCATATCCTCATATAGTTTATGGATCCTCCTTCATATAGGTAACTGCCTGAATCCACATTGTTTTTTTCTTCTATAAATCTTTATTGTACTCTCGGGCATTGGCGTCTCCGCGTCATTCCCCCTTTTTCAAGGTGGACTTGCAATTTTCACTCTTTTTTATTACGCCGATGAAATCTATTTCATTGAAGTATTGAGATTAGCGTATTTGTCTGTCTGTCCGTCCGTCATCACTCTACAGGCCAGACGCTTTTTCAGCCGATTTGGCACACAGGTACCTTAGAATAGTGGCATTAGCATCTCTGGGATATAATTTCAGCAAATTTGGTCTACCCAAGGGGGGGGGGGGTCAAAAATTAATCTTTATCCAAATTAGCTCAAAATTTGTACAGCAATACCAGNGGGGGGGGGGGGGTCAAAAATTAATCTTTATCCAAATTAGCTCAAAATTTGTACAGCAATACCAGGTTTTTATCAATTCAATCAGCTTGCATCAATACAAAGCTTTCATCGGCGTCTCTATAGCAGCGATTAAGCTTCTTTATCGATGTTGTTCGATGTGTGGTGCTACTCATTCCACGACTATAATCATATAAAGCTACTACCAGACTGTTTTTCATGGGCTTTTCAACAGCAACACGTATTACGTGTATTGTATATTCTGACTCTGAAGGTGCAAATTCAAATTTTTTCATGCCAAGTATATTTTCCAAACCAAGATTAGCATGTGTACTCGTTCAGTGTAGGTTGTTGTACCGTCGCACAGATACAATATAATGCAGCACAATGATATGAAAATTGCCTGCAAAAAATTAAGTTCTTTCTTACCAATTGCATTCAGATACATACATTGCATAGTACATACAAACGGACACGGTGCTAAGTTGTAAAAGTTAGTAATAAGTAAATAAGTTGATGCTGATTTCCGTCTTGGAATTTGTTTGGTAAGTGCAATGCATGCAAAAATGAAAAGTACTAACGTACACATAATTATTATACATATGTACCTTACCGTCATCCATAAACTAAACTAAGAATGCAATTGAACTTTGAAAGGCTAGACCTTTAAAAGAAAAACAAAGCAACACTGTTTACTTTGTACATTACTGCCATCATTTCAAAAGCAAAAATACATTTCTTCCCCTCACAGCAGTCATAATTCAGTTATTCAGTAATAGTCACATGATGATGTTGCTATGTACAGTTTTCTGCGATTTTGTTTAAATACAGAGGTTGCAAAAATTGACGCTTTGACACTGCACTCCAAGCAGTTTTTCAGTTTATATTGTGTACTGATACATAATACGCAATGTGATTAGAGATGCTTGATATTCAAACGCACCGTTCTTGTTTTAGTTCATCTTAGGTCTTGGGTCCTTGGTCCTTGCTTGAGTATTTGTACAAACACTAATTATAATGCGTACCTACTATAAATACATTACTTGTTTTACGAAGGCCACATAAAAAGAAACCAGGTAAAACTAGTGTAGAGTTCACATAGTGAAGGAGCGAATGAAAAATATCAGAAGAAAATCTAGTCTAAAGACTGAATTCTTTAAAGTATCAAGAAGCTCCTTGTTAGATATCTACATACAAAATTTGATCAAAATCGTATGTCAGGTTCCTGAGATATAATTTTTTAAATTGACCTTTGAGGGCCGTCGGGATCAAATTTTATATACCTTTAGAAAGGGTGGCGGTTGTAGGGTTCCTGTATAGAAAATTTGAGTTAGATCGAATCATTGGTTTGCCGATATATTAGCGTCTCAAAGCTTCAAGAAATGGACATGTTCTTATATTTTAACGGTTTGTACCTCGAAAATTCGGGTACCAGAATTAGTTCGCGTGGGCTATCGATCTGCAAAAAAAAGAACTTCAAAATTCCTTTCCGTTCTCGAGATATCACACGAACAGATAAACTGATCGCTATAAGGAGCATTCGTTCCTTAGTTTATTCTAAAGTTCTTTCTTGAAAAATGATTATCCTAGCCTATATGTCTATATCGAAACACTTAGTTATTCCGTATTCCAGTTTTGGTATAATTACCTAAATTACGTAGAAGGGACGGATTACGTAAAGCGTACATTTGTTGCAGCGTTCTTTTAGAGAAAAGGAAATGAACAGTGAAATAGGATGTAGGAGATTCCATCGTCCTATTAAATACGATGTGCGAGGGAGAATTGTATTTGGTCGGTCTGAATGCTACTAACTATCTTAAGGAAAATTAGATCTTCGCAGTAAAATCACTATATTATATTTTACACAACTTTTGCTTTTCGCACTGGCTTGTCCCAGGTTATAGTACTAAAGTTTGTAACTTTAAGCATGTGTGAAATATATAAGACCCTCCGGCACAACTTATATCGGTGCGTTACTTCAACATTACACGGTTTACATTGCATTTTCAGAATACTGTTTACCTGAACAATTGAAATAATAGTGGCGCTCTGGAGCTTCCTTTCTGTTCTAACGCTTTATTATGTACATGACTGTCGCCCAACATAAAAAATAATGCTAGTTGGTTGCAATTGTTTCTTTACCTACATATTGCTGTGAACAACTAGCTTAGCATGCCGAACTAAGTTGATGTTTTTCATGAAATCAAGTACTTCTCTTTTGTTCCATGTTCCATGTATAAACATTACTGAAAAGGAGGGTGGAAATGCTGCATGTGATGGATAAATGCTGAATCGCTGCATTTGAAGCTTTTCGCATTTATTGTTGTTAATGCAGCTTCGTATTTGGCAAGTGTCGTTCGTTGGATGAACTCTAACAAGATAACCATGAACCCAGAAGAGCGAAAAATACATGACATGCTGCTGCGCCGCAGAGCAATGATTTGCAATGGTTACATCCCTGGTCCCGTGGGTGCTCTTCGTCGTCACTGCCATATTTACTACCTCATTGAATAGACTTGTATGTACTTACTACGATTGTAGACCGTTGTCTTTATTGTATTTACTAACTAGACTGGTTTATAGCACCTGACTAAAAAGAGAAGGATTATGGTTTACTAGTAGAGGAAAGTATGAATGTATTATAATGATGCAAGCGTCAACAACAATTTCAATTCTCGTACGAAATGTTAAAATGTTGAAAAAGTTAAACCGGAACCCCATTTGAACTAATAAATAAACTGTTCTAGGAACCAGCTATGAATCGTCAATTTTTTTTAAATTGAATGATTTAAAGTTGTTTCGAATTATTAACAGCAATAATTATTAAGCATCGCTAAACTTCGGTTACCCTATAAAATTATAAATTAAACTAAAAGCAGCATTTGTATCGGCGTTGGTATCGTCGTACTTAATTTAAATATTCCATAAGGTTGAAGTTGAAAGTTATTAATATTACATGTAACGATTTGTTGTTTTCATGACTAATGGCAGATTCCAGTAGTCAATATTTTTAAAAAATATGTACGTAGTATTTTTTAAATTCATCTTTTACTACATCCTTGCGCAACATCATTTATAACAAATACTAACTTGAACTAAAACCAAGTAAGCTCACTGTCATAGCAATGGTAGTATAATATGCTTTTAATAATGAAAAATGTACTCTTAATAGCGCAGTTTCCACTCTCTTGTTGTTAACTTTCATTCTCAATAAAATCGATTAAACATAAATAAACGTTGGGCGACATAAATTTAATAATCAGTAGTCACACATATCTATTATGTTTCTTTTATTTTCACATTAACAATAACATTTTACTATTTTTTATTATCCCCACAACTTCATTACTTTGCTCTTGACACAAACTTTAAAAAACCACTCTGGATAGAAAATCACAAAGTATCATCATTATTAACTAACACAATCAGTAAATATCCAGGAACAAGTTAATGAAAATACAACCCACTTCAAACGCCTGTTCCTAATCATCATATACTCGACTCATTAATGTTACTAGATAACAGTAACAAAGAGTTATAGTCAAATAGCAGTACCGACAACACAGTCCACCGATGTAGAAATTAGTTCAATTATTTCGTACATTTCAAATTGTTACAATCTGTCAATTTAATAAATGAATAATTATAACATGTTAAATAACAGTATATAATCAAATCACGCATACGTCTGGGTAAAGTAACGAGTAAGAAAAACATCTTTGGTATATATCTTGCATGCATGCATTATTGTTTTGCTTCATATCCTCCGTAAAACGACGTTAAAACAAATCTTATCTGTTAATAGTAGTACATAAATTAACATCAAGCAACATTTAATTCACAGTCAGCGTTGACAAGATATTAATCATAACTTTTAGTCGAATTCAGACATTGTACAACTAAACTAATTAAAATTAATAACGATATTATAATGAGTATAATCATATAAATTTCTTTTGTTTCTTTTTGTGTGTGTGTGTGTTTTTTAAAAATTATAAAGTAATTATAAGTTAATATTTTCAAAGCTGCCGGACCTTCCTGTAATCTTGAGGCCCATTAAAGCACTAGTATTTCTACTCACCAAAAACATTACTCACGTTAGGTTTCATGGAAGCTTTAATCTTTTACTTAATTTGATATTTTTTTAAATATTGGCATGATCAACCAGTACCATCGTTCCGATTCGAACGACGAAGACAAGTAGCAAGGATATAAAAACGCCAAAACCATTCTGAAAAAATGCATTACGATTAACACGAAACATTTTAAAAAATCAACTAACTAATCATACAGTACCGTTGATTTTTTAAAGCATCAAACTGCAATCCAACATCATAAAGGTAAATTGTAAATAAGAAACTCCGCAATATCTTCGACAGCACAACCGTTGCTTGGCCTCAAGGAAATAAGTTTTCCGTATACATACAAACATTTACAAAAACAAACTGCACTCATTCCATTCCAATTCTTATCTCAATTCAAATTCAAATTTCATGGCCTGGTGGTGATCCACAGCGTTTTGACAGAAACACGCGCTGAACTTGTATCGTTTTTACCGTTAGTAGGATTAAAAATAAAAGCAAAAAATAACAAATGCATTTCAAATCTTCATAGTTTTTCGTTATCATCCATGTGTATTGCTAAATTTGCATTTTAGACCTTTTACTGTTTTTACAATATTATTACTTAAACACACTATAATAATAATAATAGCATTAACTTTAACAAAATTCCCGGGAGTGTCTAGTAATGCGAGTCTAAAACATTGGATGAAGTCACAGACACATAAGCACGTAATATTAGCACTTAAGTATGTATGTATAATCAAAATTGTTGTGGTAATAATATATTATCATATATTTTAACATTTACTAAGGAAATATTATGATTACTACTACATAGGTAGTAACGTGGCCGAGATATTTATTACTCCCCTCTTATTTTAATTATTTTTCGGCTAATGATGAATACACACTACCACAGCTCTACATTTTTGACACAAGAAAAAGAAATTGCACAAATGAATATTTAGTTATTCCATTTCATTTCTTGCTTTTCAATTTTTTGAGCTCTTTTGAAGGCCTCTTTTTTGTCGACACAAAGACACAAGTACATTTTTACAAAAAATTTTCATCTAACAGACACCGATAATTATGTTTAAAGAGAACACTAAAACACGCTGTCATTTTTCAGACCTTAGGAATTTTACAAAACTTTCGAAGATGATATTTACTTTGCTACAGAACGGCGAGTATAGCTTTGATGACAGTCAGTTTTAGCACTTTCGAACATTTAGTGTTTACTCATTACATTTGCTACATTTTACCGGAGACAAGTCTACGTGACAGAAAATAAATGTCCTAGACAAAACAGTCTGCTGTCTGTAGAATCTGATCCAAATTTTTTGTAGTCTGGCTTTCAAACATATACTATTTGCCTTTACATCGAAGTAAACTCGTCTTTAATCCTGATGCTTCGATAAGCAATACCGGTTGCCTATGATATTTTCATTACTTTTCATTATTAGAATATATTATTTACCATAACATGTATCCATATACACTATTTATTACTGGAAAGCACAGTATTTTTTATTATGCAAGTAAACGTAGCAACCCTTTGAATGTTATTCTGTTTCTTTTCGTCTCTGTGTGTATGTATGTATGTGTATATGTGGCACTAGGAATAGCATCTTTAAATATTGTATGTTTTATATAAATGACAAGACGAGAACTACAGAATAATAATCATAACATTTTTCATACAATTATTAACACAATCAGTTAGTTAGTTAACTTTAGTGGGACTGGGTTAATACTGGTTTTTTGCCGATTATATAAATAAAATAGTTATTTTTTGTTTTGTATTTACTCTTACAAAATGAAAACAACGTGATTGTTAGCAGCACATATAAAATAGGTAATATGATATATGATTATATACCAGTAGTTGAGGTGTTGAACCATCAAGTATAATAGTAAGGTTATGCAGAGGTAAGTCACATGGTATTATTTTCCATTGCGTTCTTGCTAATTACAGACAGATGCTTATTATGACGATGCTGGTACCATAACATTATCGTACTTAGGACGGTGTTCTGAATAAGATTAATCTTTTTGCCGGATAAAAATTTAGACGTACATAAATACAAGCTTATTATAGTTAATATACTGTTGCGAAGTAGTAGTATTGGAAAATCTATACTTAACGATAAGTATTACTATCATGTATTACAATTTGTTGACTAACTGAGCACTGAGAGAGGGAGTTGTTGGGTTAACATACAATACAAACAACACACAAACGGTTTTATTATGTTTTCGATGATAAATGCACCTATTAATACACCATATTAAGTATACAATTTTTAAGCATCACCCTTCACACCGAATGTTCATCTAGACACGATAATAAAATTAAGAAAATTCATGATAATAAATACGGGAGATCATCCCAATAAAAGAAACATAAGTAGAATTGATACACTTCATTTTTACAATTACATTACTACTATGACTTGGTGGGCAACTAGCAGAAACAAAACATTACTTAATGGCGAGGACCACCCTGCTCTAACCCGTTTTCTATATTATGTTCACAAAGAAGAGTGTACATCTGTAACATTTGAAACATCGACAATCACATGAAGGATAAGGAGCCGTGATAATGATTAGAGAACACCATACGTACCACCGAAATCAGAGTTGACCTGGGTTAGCTTCCTCAGTTGAGGTCGCAGATGGATTTATAGCACTGGGAGTTGAAGTGTTGGTAGTGAGCATGGTTGGATCCGCTGGAGATGGAAAAACATCTGCTGAGCTAGTAAAGTCTGCAAAGTTATCATCTGCACCGGAGGCGGATGGAAATGATTGATCAAATTTAGCCCAATTGTCACTACCACTGACGTCACATTCAGCAGCTCCTTCTGGACATTTGTCGGTTGCATTACTTGAGAAATCAAAAGCGGCCCAGGGGTCAGTATTATCAACTTGGATGGATTCTTGACCCGCCCATGGATTTGCTATGAATGTAGCCGTCGACATAGCATCTCCACTCATGTCCCCACCTACCATTGTTCCATTCAACGCTAGTTGACCAAACAGTTCTTCTTGTTCTTCCAATTGTTTAAAAAATATATTCGGATTTCGCCATTCTGTGAAGATTTAAACATTAAAATCGTTTAAATAGGGATTAACTACTTGGTTGTTAAAACCTACAATTATACGTACCGTAACCATCATCTGCCTCAGGCCGTTCACTGTCAAAGGGAATAGATAGTCCATTTCCATCATCATTCCTACCAAACGAGGCATCTTCCTCCTCCTCATCACCAGAGTTGGAACGTTCAAAACAAAATAATTCAAAGATTGCCTTCGATTTCTCGTCATCATAACGATCTGTCCCACTGAAATTGAATTATTCGGTAAATTGAGGTTTAAACAAGTACATGCGGCGGTAAAGCAAACTGCAAGTGCTCGAATTGCTGTATTTGTTTTAATAATAGCATTGGATTGGCAATTCGTTTATTGACTTAATGGAATACTTGAGTTTGTATATTGTCTCGCACCACTAAGTATGTTTCGCACATTATGTAAGTATGTAATGTAGGAGAGTCAACAAAAAACACTATTCAAATCATACCCGAAAGTTGAACCACCGGAAGTCTCAAAAAAGTTATCATTGTCACCATTATCACCATCAGAATTCAGTCCAGTTCCCGATGAACTCTAAATCAATGATTTTTAAAATTGTAGCTGCATTATACATACAAATACATTTATACATATAAAATGTTCACGTCTTTAACTGCAAATATTCAGATACTATCTAGCAATTGGTCAATATTCATTGAAACACTCAATCGACCCAGTTACAATATACATCATTATAAGTGGCATTTTTATGACGTAATACTTTCAATGAAAGCTATATTATTACGTACATCCCATGTAACTCCAGGATCTGACTCATAATTGTGGTTGCTAGTTGACATAGTTACTACAGAGGATGGGAGAGGAGCTCCAGCCTAATCACAAGCATGTAAAATGTAAGGCGTCAATATACGTACGATTTTTTACCATGTGAATTAAAACTACAATAAAATATTCATTAGTACCAGCAACTGTGTTGCTTTAACATTATAGTCCTTCCATTTTACATCATAAAATTCTCTGAATTTATCCTTCACGTCGAACTCAGCAATGACGCCTTTTACGGTCTCGCTACTTTCTATACTATCCATGATGGCCGCAGAAATTTTGGCAAGATGTCCCATGTACCCCACCCTATAAAAGTTTAAAAAATGTCAATCGGGCGTTCTAATTTATATACTAGTCGAAATAGTACACATTAATAAATTGTCATTAACATACTTCAAGTTTGGGTTATCGAAAGCTTCCATAATCTTTTCAAGTAAAGCGTAATCTACAATTATCTGAAAATTCAAATATTGACTTCATAGGAGCATAGAAACCTTTGGCCCTATATTAATACGAGAGTTGTAAGAAACTTACAAATTTTGCGCAGTTATTGGAGCGAGTAATTTTAGTAATTTGGATCACAATTTGACACACATAATGGTGAAGAAAATTGTTCCACGGATACTCCCAAAACAAATCCTAATGTGAGAAGACACAACGCATAAAAATAATAATATACGATACAATTTAATATTATTATGACAAAGGTTTGAACTGTTAACACTGTAAAATATGAACGTACCAAAATCTTTTTGAGAATACCAGATTGAATAAGTGCCTCGTTTAATTCAATATCGTGCAACGTCATTATGTGAGCAACAAATTTTACAATGGCAAGTCTTTCCATGCCTAATGGTTCATTTAAAATTCCATTAGGTAAACGAATGGGTTGCCTTGTACTTGGAGGGCTTTCAAGAAATCTCATCAATGTGGCCATTTTATTAAGTAGTGTGAGTCGAAATGGGTCTGATAGTGTGATATCCTCATTCGAATCAAATGTAGTGTCTATTTTCCTGTCATTTCAATATTACCGTCATAAGATGATATGTAGGCATTTTTTTTAGGATGTAGTAGTAATATAATAAATTCTTACGAGTTTGGCTTTGTAGGTTTTTTGGCAATTCCTAGCAAGGCCAACACCATTTCGAGTCCATAGACAACAGAGCTCTGGCAAACAGTATCATCACCAGAAATGACATCTAGTAGCCGTTCAAAAACTGCATGGCTGTAACGGCAAAATCAAAACAATAAGTAAATGTAACTCCTTTTTCATTACGCAATCGTCGGATACTACTATTCATACCTTTTTAAGGCAAGTAGGAAGGGTTCAGAATCCATTGAACGGTCTTGAGACGAGGAAGACGTTTCATCTTGCAAGGCAAAAAGAAGATCGCCGACTAATCTACTCACATTCATATGAGCCTCCCTGTTCTGAAGTTTATCCATACTGTTTACAAGCTTCATAATAAATTGCTCTTTGATTTCCAGCCACTGTACACAGATTAATGCAAACGATATAGTTTATAAGGTTTATGTAGTTTAAACAATGATATAAAACAATTAAAGGCTGGCAATACCTCATACAGACCAGCACGCATGTCTTGCCCTTCAACGTTCATCACCAATTTGTGAAAAAAATCACAGACGGAGGAAGATTCCAAATGCCTCAGTAACCAGTTCAACAGATTCGGTTCCGTTTGTAAGTAACCCATGACGTGGATGAGATTCAGTTGATATGAATACCAGTTCTAAAGATTAAAGACATCGAGGTATAGAGTCATGTTTGCTCACAGCTGAATTGATGACGTCTTGATATTTGATGGTATTTACCTGATCTAATTTCCTAACAATCGTCTCTCCTAAAACACGACAAACGTAGCTACCAAGCAATGGATTTAAAGGCGGTTCCGAATCCCGGAAGAAATGGAACAACTTCTTCAACATAAGAGGCTCTGCAGCAATTTTTTCCGCAAAGCTGATATCGGATGTTAGCACTTCACAAGCTGTGTTAGGAAATTTGTACTGTGTCTAAAGAGAGCAGATAATAGGAATTTTGAGTTTTTAAAAGTGACACATTAGTCGAATCAAATACGTACGAAATACAAGTTGTCAATAATCGAATGGGATTATAAACTGTAATGACATAAACTGACTGGGATAGGTATATCAGCAGAAGGTACGGTTGTGATGAGATCCAACATTTCGCGCATGCTTTCGGGTCTTGTCAAGCTGGAATTGTACGAAAAAATAATACCATTATTGCCATTTTAAAAGAAAACAATGCATGTGTATACAAGCAAAATTATTATTAATAATTTCATATCAAATCAAAAACCTTACAATTCAAGCAGTTTTTTATTCATTCCACGTATTTCCATGAGCACCTCATCTTGATCTAGAATCGTTGTTAACTTGACATTCTATTAATATGATTAAGAAAAAAGTTAGTCATTCTATTCGTTCTTGCTTTCAAGAAAGTTTTCATATGTACAGAAACATACCGGCTGGTCCAGCAGATTGTCAATGGCGTTACTGTTTGCAGCATTGTGCCAAAACATTTTGAAGATTTAAAAAAGATAACGGATTTGCTCAGAAAAATAAAAATATATTATCTATCTTCTTTCTCTGTGTTTTAATTTATCTTCAGTCTTCTGGTAAAATTTAATGTTACGAGATTTCCTCTAACGGTCTCAATTCCATCCGATGCAACAGTCGTTAAGTAATCAGTTGATAGGTGAAAAATGTTGTCGAAAGTGTAAATAAAAGTGCTATTTGTTCTCTGGTTGTTATGCTCGAAACATTTTGCTTCTTCTGTTTCTTCAATATTTCGCGACAATTCTAGGACTTTTCAAATAATACAGTTGCTTGGATAACTAGACGGAAAATTTAGTGAAGCAATTGTTGTGAAAAAGTGATTTCAGGGTGCTAGTTTGCTGATCTGTTTCCAGCGTCTACCAAACTTTTTTTACTGACCGGTGACTTTTTTCTGTTACGAATTTGTGATATCTTTTGTTATGTGCTAATAATATGGCAACTTAGTTCTTGTACAACTTGAAATTAACTTCCCCATTAATACTACAAACCACAAATAAAATACAAACAATTTAACTAAATGTCAAGGTGAAATACATTCATTTACCATTATATATTAATAACTATATCAAAGAACACTTTGTTGAAGTAGATATTGAATTCACAGAACAGTAGATTCAGCAGCACCAAAAATATTGACCACAAGCTGGGAAGGATATTTAGAACACACTCGACATATTACCTAGATACAATTACAAGATATATATTTAAATAAAACAAATAATTAAATAATATTCTGTACCGCTAACATTTGATTAATGGACAACTACGGACGAGACCAGCAATAATCAGACAAGAAGTGAGTGTGACCAGATCCAACTAACAACTAGTATATAGTAATCTAAACATTTTTGTTAAAATTGAAAAATAGCGATGCGTACCCGAACGACAACTTTATAACATACAATCAATCCCATCAATTGATCAGGAAAAAGCTGAAGATAAAACACTTTAAGTATAACTACAATAAAAAGTAAACAATAATAATAGTTTTTCCTCAAAAATATTGATAGGTAACAGTTTCTTCTACATTGTACATTTTACCTTAACTTATATACCGTTTTATATATTTTATCTGTTCCTAAATCACATTACTCCTCCATTTACAGTAGAAACAGCAGAGGTTAGAAGAACACAGTTTCCGCGACAGTAAACAACAATATGATCTACTAGTAACATTCAAGTTTTGCATTGTTATATATTGTTCATGGAGTACCATAAACATCCTTCCTAACTGCTAAATATTCATTCTCTTGGTAAATGTCTCTTTTTAAATTGTACTATACTTATTATATTATTATTCTTTCTTGAAATAATGCTAATTTAAACTTCATTTCCTAGAACAGGCACAAGCACAGGGGTTCAAATGTTTAAAATGTTGCGATCTTCCTCGAGATTTGTCTTCGTCACAATCGACAAAAGTCCGTGTTAACAGCGACGATATGACTATACATCACACCACACCAAGCTTATTCAAATGATCTTCAATCGCAGTCACTTTCACCAAGTTGTGATATCCAGAAGCATCATCAATACAAACCACGATGTTATTATTGGTCGCAACATATTTCATTCCAAGGGCTACAAGGGTTATCTTTTCCTTTCATTCAAAACGGATGTTGGATGATAAAATGCGTATTATCTGGTATGTACTAAAAAATAGCACTTCTGATCTACTATATAAGAAACCAGGTGTTTTTGCTGGGAGAGAAGATAAAAAGTGATGCAAAGTGAAAGGTAAAAAGGTACGTTACATCTTACATACAAAAGTATTCCATTATCCGTTCGTAGTAAATACACACAAACACACGGTGGTGGCACGTTACGTACAGCTCAGTAGTGTTTCGCACTACTGATGTGACATGTTATTAAAAAGGGGAAATCAGCACTTAAGAACACGACGACGACACGACTTACAATCAGCGTTTCTTGGGATAATAATAATATTATTATTGTTATTCCTCTTTCCTGTTCGTCTTCGTCCACCACCACCAAAAAAATTAACAAGGAGATCTCCTCCACCTCCACTCATGCCACAAACTTCTCTCTTTCTTATTCTCCACCTTATCTTACATGTATTTTTAATATCTACTTATACTATTGGCTTTTCCATCATGATCAGCATCAATACACAACATGGTACTAATATTGTTGAAGTTGTAGATTTTTGCATACTCCTCCATCACCACACCAACGACATCCTCCTGGCTTGAATAGTAGTAAACGAAAAATTTGTACGGAAGCGGAACAAAACAATACAATGGCAATAAATAGCGTTTCGATTTACTATCTTTTTAAGCAGTAGTAGTAGTTAAGTTAGAAAAGTTGCATGTAATGTATATACATATATAGATACGTTACATACATACATACAAAAAATACAAAAAATCCATCAAACAAGAGACTTGGACGAATTGAGAGGAAAAAGAGCAGGCAGAGAACATAATGCTGATAATTGCTTTCTCTTCTCGTGCAAGCATATTCAGGGGTGCGCCTGCCAATACCACAAGTGCCAGTGCCACTATTGCCAGAAGGGAACACCGCCCTCGATTTTCCAGGTTTTTTGTAAATACTTAGTAAAATAAATTTCACTCTCAAAATGTTTACTTGTTATACAGCATTTAATAAGTATTCGACTTTATCGTAATTATTAATTATAAAGTAAACTTGTATAAATGGTTTGTTCTGTTATACGCTTGCTACATCTAAAATGTTTCAATACGAGAAAGCCCACCGTTCGCCAGTAATAAAAGACATTACTGGCAAATCTAGAAGTTCCCTTCATCCCCCAATCGTAGTTCAGCTCACTCCAATTTAAAATTACTCCAATAAAAAAATTAAAAGTTCATGCCATGCTCACCCTAAACTCTTTTAAGCAGAAAAATATCAAAATAAAAAAGATAGATAAAGATAGATTTTTATCCGGTCGGATAAAAGATAAATTATAGCAAAAGGTAGATAAAATCATAGGCAAAAGATAAAAGTCAGTTGGAACAAGATTAAAGATAAGCTAAAAGATAGCTTAATTTTCGTCGTAGAAGATAATTATTTTATCTTTATCTTATCTTCGTCTTTATCTGACCACAAGTAGATAACAAGCTCTGGTCTAATTATTCCCCTCAAATCGTATCCCCCCTCCAAATGTATTCACATTTTGATCTCTGAATCCGTAATGTAAGTCGTATAGAATTTAAGGCAACTGAGATTTTTTTGTGTGATTCTTCGCATTAAAATGCACTTGTATACTAAGTTTCATTTGTTATATTAAAAATTTATAATTTGACCTTTAACCTATTTAAATCCATTTTCTACCCCCTCTTAAAGGTCAGCTGTCAATGTCAGATACTCAGGTTTACTTGAGATTTGTTTTAATAATAAAAAGTTTTTTACGTTTAGTTTAAAAGTTGTGGTCTGGTTTTACTACGATTTTACTAATTTTGGAGCTTCTCCTTTGTGCTGGAGCAATTACAAAAATCCCCGATGATTGTTTATGTTCCATAGAACATACGCATGCTAGAAACAAAAACATTACATGAATGAAAAGGGGTGCATATAGTTTTCGTGTGCTGCATGTTGGGTAACCTAACACTACGTGATTAATCAGTACAGAGAGTACTCATCATAAGAAAATATACGGTCGATTGATAGGTTGACTCATTATAAGAAAATACGCGGTTTTGTCGGTAGGTAAAAATTAGCAAAAAGTTATTGCTATTGGCCTTAGGTGCACCATATAGCTGATTTAGAAAATGTTAACCCCTGTTGTTATGCTGAAATATGAAGGTAGTTTTAAGTTTTTGAATTTTAAACCCAAGCTAAGAGTAATAGTTGAAGGCAGTATTGTTATGCAAACATCAACAAAGCCTTGTGTTCGAAATCGATTCCGGTTGTAAATTTTTCAGAGAATTCTTTCGTTTATAAGGAAATGCCTTTATGACCTGACGGACTGCGCTTCCATGGTTGGTGGCGGTGGTCGAGCACTCATGGTGGCGGTGGTATGCGCATCAATGATCACATTGTAAAATCTTTTTTTCCTTAAGTAAAAGAGCATAAAGATGATATTATGGTGTTATGTAGTACTTGACGTACTAAAAGGTGGTGAGTCCGGTTGTTTGCTTTGCTGCCAGTAGTAGTGTAAAGCTGTTATGAAGAGTGCATTAAGAAGGATGCGATAGAACGAGAGGCGATGTGTGG
This sequence comes from Callyntrura guangdongensis, assembly GCA_027744295.1. Lineage (NCBI taxonomy): Eukaryota > Metazoa > Arthropoda > Collembola > Entomobryomorpha > Paronellidae > Callyntrura > Callyntrura guangdongensis. The sequence continues at coordinate 24,037 of JAHZNB010004034.1, forward strand.
TACACGTTCTTAGGCTCCCGTTTGCAGAACTGAACACGAACAGAGAAGAGCGTGGCGAGTCTGACGAATAAAATTTAAATGGTAACGGAGAGCACACACACACCAGCAAGAGTTCTTCGCCTCTGCATTCAGTTCTCCTTCATACAGTACAGAGTATTTACAGACGAGCCGATCCAATGTATGAACTCATTGTTAGTAGGGGATCATGATCATGATCACCGTATGATACCAGACAATATTACTGCGTGAACAAATTCTTACATCCTTTGGTTTAGTTTGGTAGCAGCCCAATCGATCGATTGTAGATGAAGATGAGGCTCTCTATTTGTCTGTCTGTTCTCCATCCCAGACTCCTGGTCCGATGATTAATTGTTGGGTTGATTTGCCTGTAAATTCCGAGTGACAAAGACAAAAAAGATTTTAAATAAGTTGGAGAAAAAAGTCAATTTCTTTAAATTTAAACAGAGTTGGTAACATTGGTTAATCAAAATCAAATTTAATCCGCAATAGTTACTATTAATTATTCTTGACAACTAATTAGTAGTCACGCTACACTAATAAGGAGTTTACGGTTGATGTCACAAAGAGCAACTTCACAATTGCTTTGATGGCGAAACAGGAAGCGGTAGTGTGCACACAACAATAGTATTATTAAGCTTCTTTTGCGAGTAGTCTTGAAACCAGTGTGCTAGAGGGTTTTCCATGTGTGCTAGCTACGAAGCCCACCTTATGAACGAGTAACCGAATTAAGAATATATTGTATTTTGCTAAAAATTAATAACTTATATCGAACGTAGTCAAAAAACTTGACAAAGTTTGTACGAATGACAATCTACCTACATTAAAATCTCTTAATTCGGCGAAAACAATTTTGATTTTATTTGGCAATCGCATCGCATTATATAGTCATAGTCAAGTTCTACCATTCCAATTTCCAATCTGCAAATCAGCAGGTTTATATCTTATCAGATCAGACATGTATTTTTACTGACATACGTATACGATCAATTAATCGTTGCATTGCAAGTTTGCTATAGGTTTATACAACTGTGGAATTTGGTTGTAGCATAACTAGTACTTAAATGCTTAATTAACTTTAGTTTAATACAGAGCTTGTTATCTACCTGTCAGATAAAGATGAAGATAAAATAAAGATAAGATAATTATATTTTATCTAAACTTTTATCTACGACGAAAATTAAACTTTTAGCTTATCTTTTATCTTGTTCCAACTGACTTTTATCTTTTGCTAGAATTTATCTTTTATCTATGGTTTTTATCTATCCTTGGCTAGAACTTATCTTTACCTTTTATCGGATGAAAGTCTATCTTTATCTATCTATTTTTCTGTTTAAATAACAAAATAGTAATAGACTATTACTAATAGTATAGCGCGAGTATGGCATGCGTAATAAATTGATTTTTTTCTGTTATTCATGCACATAATAAAGTAATGGTAAATATTGTGTTAGTATGTATAACTGGATGCATCGTTTATTGTTGACTTGCTATAGCTAGTTACGTTAAACATAAAAATTGAATTAGGTGACTGCATAGTCTGTTTATAACATAGCAGTTGGTACATCTTAATCTAACAAGCTGTCTACGCACATTAATAAATAATTTATCTTTTATAGCTTTACCACAAAACGTAGATTGTTTTACCCATTAGCTATAACTATGATCTACCAAATTAGGCTCTTTTAATTTATCTTTTATCTAACCAAGTTACAACATTTATCTACTACCTTTTTTATCTTAAAGATACACGTTTTAAGCGATTATCTTTCATCTTATCTACTCTCCACGTAGGCTGACATATTATCTTTTATCTTATCTTTCATCTACGCAAAGTTAGATTTTTATCTTTGATCGTTTTTTATCCGAGAAACAGCAGATAATAAGCTCTATAATTTCGCATGCACATGTATTTATTTATACAAGTTTTATGCAATTACAATGCCGCACTTCTTGTGTACAGTTGGTAAAGATCCTTGTTTTATGGATAAGACCCGTTCTCGAACAGGACAGTTTTGCGACAAACGATAGGTTCATTTCATGTTGACCCTTTCATTTCCCAGAGTATTTTTGTGGGTTCAGAACTCCTGTACCAAACTTCGAATTGATTATTATAACCCACTAGAAGCCCGTAATGCACGCAGAAAAAAGCGTGCATCATCTAGATCCATCCAATCATCGTCCCCTCCAAAATTCTCCTCAAGGTTAACTCCAAAATTCCCTCCAAAGTTACCTCCAAAGTTCCCTACAAAGTTAACTAAAATCCCTACAAAGTTAACTAAAATTCCTTCCTAAGTTAACTCCAAAATTCCTTCCAAAGTTAACTCCAAAATTCGCTCCAATGATCCCCAAGATCCCTCTAAGGATTTCCCAATACTCCCTCCAAAGAACCCCTCAAAGAATCCCCCAAAAAGCTCTAGTACTTGTATACCGAGTTTGAGCTCATTTGGAGGTATTTAAACATTTGGCCTTTGATGACCTCCAGAGGTCACAGGGGTCATCCAATCCGAATAACAAATCGATATAGTAGTTTAGGTACATAAGAGGAACCTATATACCGAGTTAGAGCTCATTTGGACTTTGTTGAACTTTGACCCCAGATTTAACCCCCATGGGGTAGTCGGAGCCTGAATTTTGCTACATGAGAGCCATGGATGTCAGGAAGGTGTGTGCTAATTTTCAGGTTAATTGGTGAAAAGTCGTTGGAGCAGATACATCCACAGGCAGACAGACCGTTGCCAGTCTTTTTAACTACGTTTTGAACTAAAACTTGTCACGGAAGGAAGAAGAGACTGATTGTAAATTTAAGCAAGCAATATAAAAAAGAAGTATCGTGAGTTTATGCGCATTCAGGCAACAAAGCAAATTAAATTCAATAGCAATGCCTTGAATAAACATAATATATGGGAATTGGGAACTACCTATATATACACTAGAATACTCGAGAACAGCCTATTAGTATACGTGCAGCGTAGGACTAAATCGTCAGCTAGCGCCACTGACTGTGGCCATTCGGGGTTTAAAATATTACCACTGTATTCTACACATGCAATTACGTATTTAAATATAAATTTTGGCCGTTACTTTGATTTATTGATTTTGCCATTTTCTCGTAAGTCATAAGACCTTTTCGACAAAAATATCTCTACTGGATCAAAGGAATGAAATATTTTCCCCCAACATTGACTAAAACCTTCCGAGGGAGCGTCTACATAAATGTACCAATTTTGGTCGCAGTCAAAATTTTCCTGGCAATTAAAAGTGACCCTATCGGGTCTGAAAATTGTCACTTTCGACCCACACCTCAGCTATCGTATTTTTGGTTGGCGTAAGAACTCTGTACCTCTGATTTTTGTACGTTATATTTTTAATTTCCCAATGAATAAGACGTTTCCAAATTGGGTCTAAAATTGATCATTTTGGGTCGAGTCTTTCACTACCTTATTAGCACTCCTGAAGTGCTATTAATAATCCTTGGATTTGTAACGTGCTGTGCTGTGCTGTCCCGTCCCTTGCAGAGTAGAGCTAGACATGTCGCTGAGTGTGCTTATTAAGCTCGGACTTGTCCTCTACTGTAGCATGCAGAGCCCATCTACTAATAGTGAGATGCGCTATAATATAGGGGGTTTGGAAGGAAGTTTGGAGGGGATTTTGGAGGGAGGTTGGAGGGAGTTAGGATGGGAGTTTGGAGGGAGTTTGGAATGAGTTTGGAATGAGTTTGGAGGGGAGTTTGCTCTCTATCCTGTAATGTTAAAGTAAAGTTTTAGGGGGGATTTGACCCCCCGGTTCCGCAACCTATGGTCTATGACGCAGTCTCTGTTTCAATTTTAATAATACTCATCAGGAGTGCCCATTTACAACTTTAAAAAGTTTTATTCTTTATAATAATCAAACCACTGTACCAAATTTCAGCCGAATCGGTTAAGAAATGAAGTTTCTCGTACGTTATGACTAAAATTTCTCAGGAAATAAGTGACTCTCACACACAAACAGAAATTGAGTTTTTTATATATAGATACACAAAAAACCAAAACTTGAACGATTGATGGTTAGTTAGCTTTTCCCGTGTCCTTGTTTTTTATCAGCGCATAGGTGGTTAAATTGTAAATTGTTGGTGACGCTTGTACTTGGACAGGACATGCAAACAATCAACAATAGAAGACAGACCAAATTGTTTTAATATCCGATATCCGCTGCCATTACAGTACAAATTTCTAATTTGCTGTGAATTTCATTTAAACGTATTACTTTGCACAACTTGTGTTAACTGTTGACTATAACGTCCCATATTAAAGATAAAAAAATAATCATAAGGTCAATTGTATATCCTAATCTGCACGCATGAAATCATTTATTTCAATTCCAGAACTTCAATGTTCGTTCAATGAATTACTACGTTATAAAATTTGATACATGCATATATTAGTTCATATAATATTTCATTGCTTTAACATTGAATGTGTGGGATATGTCCATATGTGTGGTGTGTGTCTTTCACGAACTCAATTTTGATTCAGGTCTATTTACAGTTGTTGTGTCGACTCACACAGAATTAGACATTAATTGTTATTGTTGGACAGATAAGATTTTAAAAGAAAAATCACCACTTGAAAGTCATTACTAATGACTCATTAGTAGTTGAGGCGAAAAATTGAACGTAATAGTGATCTGATCACAGAGGTAACATTAATTCAAATTCAGCACCTCATCACATTGCATAGCTTTACGAATGCAAAAATCGGCAACCGGCTGAAATTAATGCTATTATGGACCGAAGTGCAATACCCGCAGGAGATCATGGATTTAAGTTGCTTGGCTTAGAAGCTAGTCAAAATCCAGCGACTTATTCAGCCATCTTTGGTTTTTGCAAAGGGGGCAATAGTCGCAAAACTCAAGTCTGCTATGGGAAAATACTTTGAACACTTTAATTTATATTGCTACATTTAAAAGGAACTAAAAGTAATTATGATTGACAGCAGAGTCAATCACCATTGATTAGCAGGAAGGTCGTTTGGACGATTTTTGTATGAATTGTTCGGATGTTGACGTCGTCAACTCCGAAATGCTACCTAGTGCATATGCACGATGCAATCTTGTAATACATATGTTGTAATATGCAAATTATATAAAAGGGGCGGTGAGGGGTCAGCTCTTTCAGTAGTTACACATATGGGTTTACATCCTTCTCGTTATTTCATTACATTGAACACAAGGAAGACAAACATTGTAAATTGATAGGTGTGCTTTATGATCAAAATATTAATTTCAGCATGTATGACGACGAATGACCTTTGTAAAAGTATCCAATTACGTGTGCTGTTATCATGACTACAATTTTTTTTACGTTATTGGGTACAGTACATTTTTCGTAAAAGGCGCCCAAGCCATAAAATTTCATACGTTCATTATGTGTTTACATCCAAATTTTAAAATCTGACAAATATACACAGCCATAAAAAGTTGATTTCCTTTCACTTAAAAGTTTTAAGTTAAAACGTCTACGTTTATAATCAAGAAAATATTTTAATACTAATTGTGAGGTATTAAATTCGAAGTTGGGAAAGTAGATTAGGAATCAGATACTACATGAACCGAACGCATGATTTTAAAATGCAAATGTAACATTGTAACTCGTCTACAACTGCTGCTACAAGTATTTTCATCTACACAAATTATTGCTTGTTAGTGTTCAGCACAAACACGTGTAGCCAGTTTAAAAATTTGGGGGAGGCGCAACATAAAAATTAT
>JAHZNB010004035.1:0-12822 GCA_027744295.1 Callyntrura guangdongensis
AAAAGCCATAAAAAATCATTGAGCATGTAAAAAGGGAAACTGGGTCACTAATGAGAGAGAGTTGTATAGAACACACGGATGTCCTGAGGAAGCAAGCCCAGATTTTTTCTGATTTGTTACAAATCTTCATGAATGAGAAGTACAATTTGACGTTAAGTAATATACCTAGGTAGGTACATGTACATGCAGTAACCAGTTGAACTTGTTATACGGAAATGAAAAATAATATTATGCGTGGTGTTATACAACCAGCAATAGTTTTTAGAGTGCATCTTTTGGAGAAAAGACAATGATAAAAACGGTATCTGTTGGAGGATGATCTGTTTTGGTTTGGTTTGTATGGATTTGAATGTTTTACATGAAAAAGAGAGCAGTGCGCACCGGTACTGCTTTGTGTTTTTTATGACCCAAGCCCTTACCTTTTATTGCCTCTTTTGTAATTTTATTGCTCCAATTTTGTCCTTTTATTTAACTTTTGAATATTATGCACGATATGCATGTGCAATGTCCACTTTGCTTGTCATGCTTGGTACACAGTTTTTTATTGCATTTTCTTTGTATGTTGTGTTTACTACAGATAACGGTTGGAACATGACATGACAGTACATTGAGTAAAAAAATTGCAGCTTTGCTTAGCCTTATCAGTTTGTTTGGAGAATTGAATGGGTGAACTTGAACTTGAGGTAAAGATTACAGGAATGTTTCCGTGTTGAGTTGTGAGTAAGTTGTGTTTTTAAGAAACATTCAAATCATTCTGCAGAAACATATTTTGTTTTTTTTCTTGCACGAAATCTACCACACAATTCAAAAAGGCGGTGTTACGAATGATGGAATTAAAATAGCTGTGAAAATCTGCCGCAAATCAACCTTGCATATTAAATTCTGGATTATGAATATACTATATGGGTGATGTACCTAGTGCTGGTGACTTAATAATTACATTATTAAACGTGTTGAAACGATTTCAATGGAAGGATTTGGAATGACCAGTAAACCAAAGTTTAATTTATCAGTAAATAATATTTTACTACAGTTTCACCGAGTGTTATGTCTACTGCCGTGTTGTTAAATCAAGTTTTTTACCAATCTGAGATATGTTCTTTTCATGATCTCGGGGTAAAGGATTATATAAAAAAAAATCTTAATTGGCCCATTATTTGGATTGTTTTTTGTCGCACTAAAACATACTCAGCGTGCGTGCTTTAGTTAAAATTGAGGAATGCAAGCTGTCGCTAACGACCTGTTTGCTGAATGAAACCTCAAACACCTGTTTCTGAAGTAGTAATATGAATAGAATATTATAATGAACTGTTCATTGTTAAAAGTGTGTGCAGCGTGGTTGGTTGTTAATTGACAACAAAGGAAGTCTAAAGTGTACTCGTAAAAAATGAAACAAAAAAGTTCAATGCTTGACAGGCGACAGGCATTGACTTTGGAATTCTCAAGGATCAGGCTCATTGTTTCAAGTGGATGGTTTTTAAAATTTCGGAAATGAATACTAAACAAAGGACATTTCCCTCTCTTTGTGTATATCCGTTCTACATCAATAATGACTTTCAGAAACCAATAAAAATGGTTGTATTTTAAAATATTATGGATTACTGCATTCCACGCACATGGGATTTTATACAAAGATTAAGTTAAGTCTAGGATCACGCAAACAGGCGTAACACATTGTGTCACCTCATCATTTCACATTTAACCTTCATAGTAATAAGTATAAAAACACCATATTATAGGTCATGCAGGTCGTGTCGTGACATATGAATTGTTACTTACACGATTTAAACCCTGTGATCACGTCCACCTCTGCTCAGCGCAGACTGAAAAAGCTGTGAGATAGGAGTAAACGTAACGAAACTTTAAAATGGAAGGGATGTGATTTATTGTGGAGAAAAAAAACACAGGTAAAACGATGCAAGTTTAATATGAGTGTACGATTTGCATGGTCATGAAATGACTAAATTTTCGCCAGTTTCGAATGCTTTCAAAATGTTACCTATATAAATATCAAATATGATACGTATGGTTTATTCTACAGTTTTTGTATTTGTTGCTAGTCTATATGTTACAAAACAAAATACGTTCAGTGTCAGTCATAATTTTAAACCGCAGATGAGGTAGGCTAAACCGGATTTTTAAAACAAGGGCAGCTTTATAGATTGGGAATTAATTTCCGATAATAAATTTATGGTAGTCAGAATCTATTAAAATCTCGAAAATTTGATTTGTTCTGGAAGAATATAAAACTATACCCACTTACATTCTTGTATTTCATAAATTTGCCAATTTATAATTTTTTTATTCATGCAAAACGAGTAAAAATATGGGATTAAACCACATAAACCACGTAATACTTTATGAAAAGTAAAGGCTAAGAGAGACAATCTAGTCACGATATTTTTTTCAAGTTCATCAGAAAGAAAACGTAAGGTTTATTATCAAAAGCCAACATCCCAACACCTACACACACGTGAGCTGCATGCAAGCATCAAATGAAAGAAGTATTCTCTTCAAGCTTGACACAAACAGCTCGTAAATAGTCTGGAAGTACTGAGGCTCCATATCTTATGAAATTGTGGAACTAAGTTTTTCTTTCCCCGAAAACTCCCGGCAGTTAGTTACAATCGAGTGGCATAAGGGGAGACAGCCGAAAGTGTTAAAGAGATGTATGGTCATTGCATTGAATGAGGTATGTGCAAGTGAGTTACGACCACGGTCTATGAGAAACGGTTTTGGAATCCTATCAACTATAAACATACGCATACACACAGACGGTGGCACAGCGTATAAACAACAGAGATAGTTGTCCAAAACCTTCCCTTGATTTCTACAACATCACAAGCATTCTTATAGTTATGCACAGTATAACAACACAGCTACTAGTATAAGATTTATATCTTCATTTTAGTAACACTATTTTACAGTTATAGGAATTTCAGTGGCGTAAAACTTGTTCTGGCTAGTAAGGAGACGGAAAATAAAATTCAACTGTGGAGCCGCCTCTGCTTTTCGGTTATATGCATTACTTGAACTGACAATGAGTTAGATAGAGAGAGATGTTGTTATAATATACCAGCATCCGCCACTGGATTCTTTTATGGTGCTCTGCTACTTCTTTGTGTCCTGTGTTGGGGTACACGTTATAAATAAGAGCAGAGCAAGTGTGCGTGAACTGGAGTCTACTGCATACAACAAGAGAAGGGAAAACTTTTCATGCTAGAAACGAGACGCCGACCACCTCAGCGTTGTTGTTGAAGAGGAACGGAAGACGCGTAAGTCTATGTGAGCGCCATCCATAATCTAATCATGAAACGTGGAGATGCTTCTAGGAAGATCAGGTTTCAGCTAGTGCAAGCAAGAGTGCAGATCACAATCTTTGTTCGTTTTCGTTTCCTCGGCTTGCTTTCACCCCCTGTATGACTGTGCTATGTTTAGCTACATAAATAGTAAATGGGACAAGGAAAACCATGTGATATGATGCAGTAAGTGAAGTTAGTTGAGGCGTAAAAGAGAAATATAATTTTCCAGTGTACTTATACTTACCAGCTGTGTCGATAACGTCGATTCCCACTGGTTTTATGGCACGTTGGGAACTGTAACAAAAATAAATCATCTTATTAAAAATCATGAGATTAGGTAGCAAGTCAAATTTTATTGAAATTGCATGGTTTGTCTCGCGATAATATTCGTGTTAGGAAGCACAAGGGCGAAAATTAATTTTGAGCCAATTAAAGCATACGAAGATGATGTGATAATGTATACTATGGGTTATAAATAGAAGTATAATAATACTATTATGCAGATATTCGATTACAAGTTACAATTTGGTTTCGTAATCACATATTTGTACTTTTACACATTGCATATTATTGACAATCATAGTTTTTTTATATTGAGATGCACATGCCCGTCGTCGACGGCGGAACACGGGATAGTAAAACGGAATGCGGTGCTGTAGCAAGTGCTGTGATGCAACCGCAACCAACCATTGAATACGTCATTAGGACAAGTTTTATGATTATTGCTTGCACTTCGGAAGACAAGCGTCTGTTTTCTGTGATGGTTGCTTGCACTTGCGACGAATTGAACACGGAATTGGAACACAAAAAGACGGTATTTTGGGTACATCCCACTAACTAATCTAATAGTTGAAACTTACATGGGTGTCTATTAACACAAAACAGTGAGCCACGGTTTTATTAAGGGAATGTACTCTGGCATTGCATTGCATTTCATCATTTCCAAATGATAAATTAAAACTACCGGAAAGAAAATGCATAAATCGGTTAGGTTATGTGAACACATGTGTGATTTGTCAATCCGGGTAATAAATTAGCATTTTATGAAATGCATCTTCACGTAATTTAAATAAACGACAAGCCAGATTGTACACACGGTTTTCTACTAATAAATTTGACAATCTCGGTCTAATAACCGATTTTCAATTGTACTAAACTGGGACTGGGATTCGTATTAGTCGCCCGAGTCTGGCGAGTTTATCACCGTTTCCCCTGCCAAAATTCACGGTAGCTTTGGCATAACACAAAAATCCCATGACTTGTTATATGAAATGTTTGAGCAGGTGAAAAATGACTGGTGAACATTTTTCCTCATTTTCACTCAACATGATTCGTCCGTGGTGATAGTCCGCGACACGGGGCTGCTGGTGGTGCGCTGGTGATCTATGTATTTTATGTAGGATACTTTTGAATAATCTGATTCGTTGCCAGTTTTTGCAAACTCGACATTTTACGCTTTTACTTTAATTTTCTTATATATATTATCATTTTGCAGCGCAGGACATGCATAACTTGGGTGCGCAGTTACTTGGCATAGTATAATGGCTCATTCTTTCTTTTTGAATTGAATTGATATTAACGGTATTCCCACAGTTAACAATGGAGTAAAGGGCATTGGTTGGCAGATCCGAGGTTAGAAACAGTAGTCGTTGTCCTCGTCCTCACATCCTCCTAATATGTACGAATGTATTCTTTCTCTCTCTCTCTCTCTCGCTCTCACTCTGGTAGTGGTAGTAAGCGAGCAACAAAGTGAATGAATAAGTTTTGAACAGTAGCATTGCTGATGTTAGCCATGTAAGTTATTTGAAAACGGATTGATTTAGGGGCTGGCCGGTTCCATACTGAATTCATGTTGTGTATGTATTCATGTGCTGTGTGCTGGCTCTCTGAGAAAGAGAGAGCATATTTTTTAGAAAGATTTAACGCTTCAGTCTCAGGGAACAGTCCAAGATTTATGGCATATGGGTTTCTGAGCAGAATTGTAAATTGGATTTTGTCGTTCGTTCGTTCCACTCTCTCTCGCTCTCCAATACAAAACCTACTCCAAATAAAATGCAAAGAGGTGCTGCCTGCTATACATACACGCGTGCGTATAATATGCATATACGCGTTTCTTCTGTGGTGCTGTGTGTTGGTGTCTTTTCTCTTTTTACCATTCCCCAACTCCTGAATTAGACAAGCGGAGAGAGAGAGAGAGAGCGCGCGGAGCGCACGGTTATTGTAAGGCTGTTGGAGGATGAAAAGCCGAATAAGAGCAAGTAGCGTGTAGCGTATGGCACCGCACACTCACACGGGAAATGGTAGAAGGGTGGAATGCAAATATCGAGATGAGGTAGCAGGTGTGCATTTTGTTGCCTTTGCTCACTCTCTCCTTCCTTTCTTCTCATTTTGTGTCTCTTCCTCTTTTCATCCAACACGATTTCCCTGTTTCTTGTTGTATATCTTTTTTTTTTAAAAAAAATCCTTGCCTTGGTATATGGTGCCCAACACCTCCGGTCCTGGTAGAACTAGCGTTACCTCCAAAAACAACACCGCTTAATGCGTTCTCTGACACAGAAGTGAACAGCAGCGGACGAAAGGGGTAGGGAAGGGAAGTAACAGACTTTTCCATCAGTTGTGCTGCTGCTACTGATGTGCTTCCCCCAGAACAAAATCTGATTTCCCTTGACATCATCAACTAACAAGTCAGCGAACAGATTTAGATTTCGATAGAAGCAGTATTGATGGTGGTTTGATGATGATAAAATGCGCTGCAAAGAACAATCCACCAACCAGAGTACCCATCCCGGATGATAGGAGATACAGCTAGCAACTTCTAATCATGTTGGGCACGGGTACCTTCTGCTGTCGTTCAAAGCCATTATGCTAAGCAGCTCAAGTTTTCAACAATTTATTTACAAACCGTACATTTTGTTCTTCTTTTAGTTAACCAAACCAAATGACAGACCTGAAGAATGGCTCACACACACACAGTAGCTAGATTATTTGCGTACCAAAATAGTAGAAATAGTGGAATTAATTATTCAGTTAATGCATCATCCTGTCACAGGAACTACGTATGGCATTACAAGGACTACATGCTGCATGTTTGATGTTATCAGCACTGCGATGATGATTATGATGAAAGAGTTATTTCTTGTACTCATCAAAATTTTCTCGATACGGAATCTAATTAGCATTCTCCAACGCAGAATGTTGAAAACAAGAAGAACCCAATGAGTTTACTAGGTTTCTATTATCTGTACAGTACAGTAACTACGCACTCATTAAGACAAGAAGGTTGCTAAATTGAGCTGCTTGTTTCCAGTATAAGCAAACAGAGATGTAGTATCTTACTCAAATTCAAGCGTGCATAATTGATAAATTGCTTGTTCAGATTGAATATGTCGATTTGACAGCACCAAAATTTAACAATTTCAGTTTTTTATGAAATGACAACCATCCACTAAATTTTTTATTAGTCACGCCATGTTATGTACACGGAGTACGAATGAATATATTAATTAGCAGAAAGTCAGAGAGAGTATGTCAAAATGATGAAAAATATTTTGATATCTATCACAGTGTAATTTTTATTTGCACATCTTCAGTAAAAAGACTGTAAAGGTGTTTTATAGCTTTTCGTACCTCCTTATTATTTTACGAATTACGACGCACCATCTTCTACTACATAAAATCCTCCTGTGTAAGCACATCATCGTCATCATCTCAGAATTTCTAGACGTTTTTATTGTCAGTTAAGTGCGCTATAAGTTACTCTTACACGTTGAAGAACAAGACGCTCACCAGACCATCAACCATGTAGACAAACTTGAAGAAAAAAATGAGCAAGTTGAAATATTTTTTGTTCACTTGCTCAGCAAAATATATGTAAGGTTGACTGGTTGATTTTTTATCTGAGATATGGGACGAAAATGAGCTTACGTATGCATATTATACACAGAGGCACGAATTTGTGTGTTGTGTGTGTGCCGTTCTAACTTGCTTCTTGAACAAAAAAAAACTTTTCAATGAGTGAGCAAACAAAAAAGCAAGCTGGCGAGACGACGTTGTTATCGTCATCTGGATTGCAGGGATGATGTTATTGTGTAGTAGTTTCTTTTTTTAAAGGGTAAGCAATAAACAGACATGCACACTAGCAAAAGTGGGGATAGAGAGAGAGAGAGAGGGTTTAAAAATGTTACATCGACGTCATATCGGCAGAGTCGTGTATGATGTGTGGTTGTTGTAGATGGTAGGTATTTTACCTATGATGTGTATTATATTATTATGGGAACTAAATTATCGTGCGATTGGAATTGGACTTGGAATAATATGCAAGGTTAGATCCTTTTGCAAGTCATGTACGTTTTGAATAAGGCGCAAACACAAGAAAAAAAGAAACAAAAAGGAAAAGAGTTGTTGTAGTTTTGTTGTAAGTTCTTTTTAGATAAAGAAAAGAGCAGAGGGGATCAAGATTACTGTGGGCACAAAGTAGTAAGTAGCACATGTTGTTACACACACAGAAAAGTTTATTTTAAATTGTACGCTGATATTGTAAAACATTTTTGTACGATTTGATTACATAACTGCATGAACGTACCAACAGACTGCAAGGCAAGCAGGTACATTTTTTTTCGCCTTTACCATTGCTAGCAGGTATTTTCTACGCTGTTTTTGGATGGATTGTTTGGAAATAAAAAATACTGCCTTATACCAAACAATAGTGAGTATTTCTGTTCATACAAATGTTACTATATACAATGTAAATACGCTCAATATATATATGTATGTATGTTAGTTGGTATATATGTATGTATGTCGAAAATATACGATTTGTTTAACTTGACTGGTAAGGACCGACAAAACTCTCATCATAACGTGTCGTTCGTAGTAAAAAAATTGGTGGTAGTAATGTAACGAGCTATTCCACCACAGAATTATAAATAACACACAAGCAGCAGCGCTATAGGTATATATGTATATGCAGTAATGCAGTTGAGTTAAAAGAAAAGACGAACGTGTACAAGAAAACGAAATACATCAAATATTATATATATTTTACCAAGAACAAGCAGATTGGATGCCTTGAAATCCATCAGGAATGGCGACCCTCCGTCGTCAATTAATCATTGTCAGAAAATCGAAATGGCTGAAAGCCAAAATTCCCTTTTAGGGGAGCAAGTGCACACCCTCTCTTTTATATAAATGTGTGTATGTATGAGTAACAACAGCAGCGTATTGTGTATCGGTTTGATATTTATGTGAGCATTTCTTATGCACACTTAATATATCTACGCTTTATGCTCATGTTGTTATGCACAGGGCTTGATACGGTGTACACAACTCACGGTCCGTTTTCCACACACACACACACACACACACTCCTATCATCGTTATGCATCTTTCTTTCTCACTCGGTTTTCTTCTTCATCCATTATAAATAATTGTAAACCTTTCTACATGGTTACATCTATACCTATACTTGTGTTTTGTGTAAGTGGTAGTAGTAGTAATCACCTCAGCTGCTTCTGCTCAATGTTTCATTGCTTCTGTTCCGTCTTTTTCAGTTGAAGCCGTTTTCCTCCTTTATATGTCGTGTTTTGCCAACTAAAAAGAGTTGAAGCAAAACCAGCGGTTGTACGTAAATGTGTAAAAATGCAGTGCGGTGTTTGTTGGCCAGCCATGTCGTCGTAAAGCATGTACGGATCAAGAGGAAAAGTCAAGATATATATTTTCACATATATATAGCGCTGCGAGTAGGCACGGCGAAGAAATAAGTTATTCACATGTTGTTCAAACAGGAACAACTTCAATTTACGACTATCTTGATGCTGCTCTTGCTCCTGCAGATACATGATGATTGTACGTTCACGCAAAAACATAATCTTTAGATAATATAATAACTTCTTTCTCAGCTCCGAGGAACATTACGTAACAATAATAATGTAATCCATCAAGATATAAACACACCATCCATCCACATTATGCCATCTACAGAGTACTTGAGTTGTAGGTACATGAAAGGTATCCACACACACAAAAGCAGAGCCAATATCTTTTACTTGAATAGGCTGTTAGAGTTGTAATAAAGATGCAAAAA
The DNA here is from genome assembly GCA_027744295.1 of Callyntrura guangdongensis. Classification (NCBI taxonomy): domain Eukaryota; kingdom Metazoa; phylum Arthropoda; class Collembola; order Entomobryomorpha; family Paronellidae; genus Callyntrura; species Callyntrura guangdongensis. The sequence continues at coordinate 9,385 of JAHZNB010004035.1, forward strand.
CCGGATGGCATACGTGACAAGGGAATTTTATGCGTGCGGACGGATTAAGGTTAAAAAATGAACACGCAATGCATGCATTTTCATTTTGTTACAGTGAAACGGTTCATGTTACATTTTTCATCAATACATGCACGCACACACACATACAAACAAAAATAATGAGCTTGTATAGCTTCTTGTAATGTCATGTGAGAAAAAAATAATTCATTTTACTCAGAAAAGCCCAAGAGGAATTATTGCCGGATTTAGGAGAAATTCAAACTTGACCGATCCATTGGGCGGAAAAATGACATTTTTGTAAAAAGTTTAAAAAATAATTATTAAATGCAGTTGTTATGTATCAAAGATGCAGTTTCATTACAGTGAGGTACACCCTTAACAAAAAAGTAACCCTTAAACTTGGTGCACACAAAAATCAGCTTGAAAAAAGGTATTATTGGTTGAAGTATGAATTCATTTTATCTATAAAGATACAAGGACTCCTGTAAAGGTGTTCGTTTATACGGGGATGGTAGCTCACAAACCGTGAGTAGCAACCGCCTTCCTTCTTCTTATTATACCAATATAGCAGCAATAGCATAGACCATAAAGTGAAAAAGAAAAGTCAACATAACCACATCATAACTTACACGTAACAAGCATAATCCAATGACGTAAACGACCTGACTTGCCCATTTACATTACTCTAAAGTTAACGGATATGTGGAAAAAGGGATGGAATGGCGTTGGACCGTCTGTCCCAGCACAGTTTACTGCATAACCGACACAGGAGATAGGGACAGATAAGAAGACCGTGTACACGGGAAGTACCATGTATGTATGTACCAGAGAGAGTGCACCTCTACAGTCTACTCATATACACAAATAAGTTCAAGTATCTTTCTGTACCTACATGTACTTACCTACGTGGATGCATGAAATGAGGCAATAAAATATGGTAAAGTCTCAACCAAGTCCACCGCCGCGCCGCCATAATACTACTAACCCATACCATCACTGCTGCATTTATGTACACCAGTGAGTTTTATCTCTCTGGTTTTATAAATATTATGAGATGCAATTATCATGGAACCCTAACCTACCCCTTGGCCTTGCTATATACCTTCTCCTTCTTTCATGTGTTCGTTGCACACCGTTATCTGTGCGTGCACTTAATGTTGTAGAATCCCTTAATTTACCGTACGTAAAAAATGACGCAGAGACCCAGCGTTTATACACGCTGGTAAGATGCCAATGCTAATCCAACACATATATAATCTGTATAAATGAGAAGGAAACAAACCATTTTGAATGTACATGCTGTCTACTTTACCAATAAGTGAGTACAAAATTTCCTGACGTGTATATTCCTCAGGAAGATACGACGAAAAAGTGCATTGCACTGTATGTAACCGATTTCTGACCTAGAAAATGCTGCATATTTGTACATAAGATAAATTGACGAGCAAATCATGCAGTTTGTATGTATTTACTTGCTTACGGTACTTGTTTGGTCAAACAAATGAAAGGAAGAGCATTATAATTACATTATATGCAATCAGTAAACCTTGCAGAAGTGTGTCATTTTTTTATTAAATAAATAAATGTATTTAGAGCAGTTTTTAAATGTATTATATTTTTTTAATATAAACAGATCCGTAAATTTTTGCTAAACATGATCTCAAACATGTTTTCTATCAAAATAAATAAATACGTTTGTATTGTGTACCAAAGTAAAGGTAGTTTATTACATATCCTAATCTAAAAGGCTGATCAGTATCTTTTGTCTGTCATTTACGCATGCCGCACAAGGCCCAACACTAAATTATTGCCAAGTTTGCATTTGTAATTTTTATTACTGTTTAATTAATTACAGTGATGTCACACGATGCTCGTCGTGTGGAACGCCCCCTACCACACGAGTCTATCATCAAGAAACCGGTGCTGCTTCCAATCAGATTATTGAGTTTATATATCAATCAATCATTCCGAGCCTCTGTATGTGATAAAGTGCCACCTTGTGCAGCTCTCTGTGCTTTAACAAAATTTGGTGTTGTTCTGCTTCTCTGCGTTTTGTTCACTGTAATTAAGGTACTTCATCTTTGCCAAAAATTGTATACATATAGTTGGACCTACCACAGATATATATGTGTTACACACACGGAGAGAATATTTACTGTCCCTGCAATAATTTATATCGTGTGTAGTTTTTAAACGAGAAATTTGAGGAGACCAACTGCCGGGATGAAAAAATGTGAACTGGGGACAAAAAAATGGAGCTAAAACTTAAAAGCATGTTCTACAATTTTGCCTGGGGCTCTAGCTAAAAAATTGTCGTATCCTCTTGTGTGTCTCGTTTTGTGTTGAAAAGTTGACAAGAGTTGTAAGACAGAAAGTCAACTTTTTTGACTGGATAAAAAACGTGACGGTTTCCAGGCCTGATGAAGTACAGTAAAATGGTACACAGTTCATGCATTACGACTTTTGGCCTTATACAATGGAACGCATGATGAACATGTTCTTATCTTATTGTCTCATCCCTCCTAGCAGACGAAGAATGGAACGGAAGACAACCAAATGAAGTTGAAAAGGGAAAAAACAAAATATTTGGAAAGGAATTAAACTCATCTTTAAATATAGTAGTAACGTGTATGGTCTGTATATAGGCACAGAGAGAGAGTATAGAGGTATTTATCACTATCCGACAATTTTCATTACTGAAAATGAACTCCATAGACTACACCGACACCCTTTTCTACCTTCTTATTATATTGAGAGCGAGGACAGTATGGAGAAGGATATATAGCAATCCATACCACTATATGGAAGTTTTCCCAGTAAACTGTGTGTATCTAATGCTATTTGATGACGATAAAAGTGACATCGTAAATTCAGATTTTTATCCATTGTCTCTGCCTGCCTGCTGTGAGGCAAGACGACAGAACAAGAAAACAATTCTGCTGTACAAGTGAAGAGTGAATATTTTTCTATTACCTGTAACGCTAAAAAAATGTACCTAATTTTTGTAATGTGATACGGGGACTGATGCCGAGTTTTGGGACTGTCTTCTTATTTTACCTGAAAATCTCTGAAATTGTTGGGCTCAACGTAACGGATTATGGACGGGTAAGTTACTAACTTACTATATACACGCGGTATTATTTCCACTAATTCTACTGTTACTACACATCAACAATGAACTTGTTTAGCCTTTGGAATAAAAAAAAGTGTTTTGTACTGCACACGTCTATATGAAAATACGCAACGTTCTATTGTTTGAGACAGCTCCATTATCTCGTTTCCCACTGTTCAAAACTGTAAAAAAATAAGAGAGAAATAACTGTTTTCTAGATTGGATTATTAATGTGAGTCGTCATTGAAGGACCTTTATTCTGTTGGCACTCTCTGCAGCATAAATATGACTCTGTTTGCACGAGTTAGTTATTAAAATAGCAGAAA
>JAHZNB010004036.1:0-12285 GCA_027744295.1 Callyntrura guangdongensis
CTTGCTGTTTTGCGTTAGTTCTGTTGCGTGTTTACAAACTTCCAATTAGCAGGAACGAACAAGGGAATGACGACGACGGTGAGTAATAACGATGCATTGAAGAGGATGAAAGTGGCTTACGTTAGTAAAGTCATTCCAAGGTTACTACTACAGTTGATTGGGTATTGTATACGGTTATTTTTTTGAATGGACCGGTGTATGGGACTTTGTTGGTGCAAAATACATAACAAGTGATGTGGTTTTTAACATGTGAACGAGGATCCGAACGTGTGGTCAAGGTGCACATAGACGAAGACGATGTGCTGTAAGTGTGGTTATCTTTGATACTGATATGAATATTTTAGACGTTGTGGACAGACAAGCATCATAGTGTCGTATATTTAAAGAAAAACAAACGCCGCAAATTGGCAACAGGTATTTGACTTTACCGTAGTATTAGTAATCCAGCTTGAGGAGCTGGATATCGGCATTTTCTATGGATTTTGGGTGAGAAATGACTTTGTGGAACAATCTATGCAAGAAAGTGTTTTCCAAGTTTTGGTATCGGTGACGGAGAGAAAGTGTATTATGGTACACTACTTCTCATTCTTCTCTTTGTCTAGTCTCAGGTGGTACGTCCGACGAAAATTCACAACCATGCCGTTCGTTACAAGGACATGAAGGATTGTTGTTACAATAGTATTTTCATAGGTTTTTTAGACTGTCTGATAACAGTGTTTACAGGCACAGTACAGAGAATACTACTCCCTTATGACAGTGACAACCACGACTGGTTCGGGAATGGGACAGATACTGTAATTAAATTACGGGCCGTTCCGTTTCAGTTCTCCATACAATTTCGCTGTTCTGATGTCATTAAATATTTTATCATTACACTTCCTAGGAGATTTTTATAAATTTACTAGCTAGCTTTCTTTTGACAACAAGTAGAAAAATCAAATTTTAAAAGTTTTTTATTGCCAAATTAGAAGCTACTTTTTTCCGCTGAAAACTGCCAAACTAGCTGGGGAATTTTCCTGCTGTCTGATTATGTCGCTGACAGGAAAACAACTTGTTTAAGTTGCAGTCTTCGAAACTATTGTAAAGTTTGTATCATTTAATCTGGGAGAAATAATATCAAGTTGGCAGGAGGCCGAAATAAATGAGTGTCGGTCTTTTTTCCAGAAGTACTGCAAACCACTACTGGAGTATGGGAAGAGCAGTTGGAGCTGTTCTTGGCGGCTGTGGAGATGATGATCATGACCATTTGCAATGCTAATTCTTTCCCAAACTTTTTCCCATTGTGCCTATTCCGTTTCACCAGACGAGGTTTGTTGCTTCTTCTCCGACTACACTTTCCCTTCCTGCAAATGAAGGTTGCCGATTATAACGACGGTGAAGAAGCTGCCTCTGATGGTAATGAAGCTCAGAGAAAAAGAAGAAGGGGAGCAGAGGAAGAGAGGATTTGACAAAGTTGCTATGGTAATGTCTAGCTATATTGTCTCCGAATTCCTCTTTTATTTTTCCCGTGCTGCTGGTGAAGACATTTCCCTCAAGAAGAACAATAAAAAGGTACAGAAACTTCTTTCCGGTTAGAGAAACAAAATGCGGCGCTACTTGACTGCATGTTTTGTATCTGTGTATGCATCTATGTATGTGTAGACAGAATAATGTTGCCAAGGAAATATAATAATATTATCGATATTATGCAAAACAGTTGCCGGGTCCAATTTCACAATTTTTCCGCCTCCTTTCACCCAACAGTCAGAGGGAGACGCTACCCAACAACAGTCGCAGTTTCAGGATCATGGCAATAACAATGATATTTAATTTTATTGTTCTTCAAAACTGTGCATACTATGAATTTACACGAGCCCTGTCACAGTTGATACGGCCGATATTGAACCCCTCTTTTGAGTTCTTAACTCATTAATTCCAATTGTCTTTGTTCTGAATCACATTAAAGTTAACGAGAGGAGGAATCTTATTATTGTTACTGTTCCATGCAAAAGCATTTCCTCCAGAGAAAACGTAAATAGCGTACCGTCACCAGCACCGCACCAACATGCACACTCTCACCCATTCACTTACACACTTTCACTTTTTTCCCACTTGTCCTGAGGATTTGTTTTTCCACTTTTTCACCTGATCGTCAGTCTGGAAAAAAATAAACACGAACCACTCTACAAGACGACAAAGAACGTCAACAAAAAAGGTCTAGTCGACTTCTGGTCGACTCGGTGTTGTTTGTGTGCTGTTATCTATATTTGAAGAGGGTACAGCACAGTGAATGGATGGATGGGAAAAGAGTTAAAAGTAAAAGTGGCCTTTTGTCTGCCTTACTACCAGGTTGTATCCTTCTCCGTGTAAATTATCTTCTTGGATAGGATTATTAACAGAGAAAGAGTGAATGCGTGTGTGTCTAGCTAGGCTTAAGTGTTTTTTCTGAGTACGGACTTGTTTCGTGGACACACGTACCTTTCTAATAACGTATGTTATTCTCCATAGAAAATGTAGTAGCAATAGGTTATTTTAGGTACACTTCTTGGCACTACTCGCTCACTCAGCAAAAACAACAACAGTCTCATCACCACACAGGCTGAGTGACTGATTTTGAATGGAAGCACTTCTACTTTCTCGACGTCTTTTTAACAACATCCATCAATGCAATGCGTTTCTATGATCTGCTGGAGGTGGAGAAGCAATGTAAGCCGTGCTACCGTGGCAGTATTTGTTTTTCGTGTGGCAGCCGATGTAGAAGCAGGTGAGTAAAGGAATATACTAACGGTATTAGCAGCAGCAGCAGGGGAGAGAGAAATATTTTGTAAAGTTCTGCATGCATATGTGTGTGTATGTGCAGACGTGTAAAATGCACGGGGAGAAAGCTGAATCTGTTGAGCTAGCCTAGTCACTACCACCGCCGCCACTACTGGTGCTAGCAGAGCATAGCAATAAATACGGAGAGAAAATGGTGAAAAAAAAACTTTTTTCCAGGAGCAAACTGGTTTTCATGTTGTGAGGAAAGGAAATAATAGACGTTGTCTCTTAAAAACTGTAGATGCTGCCAGGCTAGGGTATTCGCTGGTTATGTTAGTCGTCGTCGTCGTTGTAGTCGTGGTACTCGCTGTATAATAATAGGAACTATTATACATGGAAGGAATGAAAGGGAGAGAAAGAGAGATGCATGCAGTCATGTTTGCATGCATGGGCTCATCCAGCACACTACCGCATCACTTTAAACGAGACACAGCAACACAATGTGGGGAATGCAATGGGGAAAAGCAAGCCTTGGTAAACGGAAAAGAATACACGAATGGGGTAGCCTCAAAACACGCAGTTAAAGCTTTTCAAGTTGGGCTGATTTGTTCTTTCATCCAAAGAATTGGGGAAAAATAGAGAATGGATTGTAAGAATGTCCTTTTTTCAGGGTTCCTCCTCTGCTTCGCTGCCAGGAGAGGGTTAATAAGTAATGGCGTTATTTTAGGATTGTTTCCAAAATGAAAATAGGTACCACAAGAGAAAAATATGGTTTGTATTTTTATCCACTGAGAATTAATTGGAGACCATTAAGTCACCTGAAAAATGGCCTTTTTGTCCAGATGGATGTTGCTTAAGTGCCGCTTCCGTGGCCTGTCAAAAGCACCCGCATGCATGTGTACAGCTACTTTGATACATTCCGTTTTCTCCGGACGCTGTAAAACAGCAATTTTTGAAGGAGAAGGCTATTGTTCTTCTCTCTAATATGTCTGCTAGCAGAGTGTGTGTGGCACAACGGACAAAGCTCTTCACCGAAGACGGATGAAAGCCAGCTAGTAACGTGCATAGTCCGCATGTCTTTTTTTTCTACATATTTTGCCAATATTTAGCACAGAGGGAAGCTCACAGCTCACTGCTTCCTTTATCCTTTTTGCATGCTTGCCTGCCGCTCTCTATGTACTTGCTCACATTACTCTATTATTATTGCCAAAAGCCATGGAGTTTTTAGCAAGTTACTTACTTTACGTCTTTCTCTCTCTCTCTCTCCTTTTCATCTATGTAGACTACTTGTACCGACTCCAACACACATTTTCGTTACATTAGCATTTGGAAGGAGAGAAAGAGAGATGCCTTCATGCATCCCTGCATGTCATCTGCACCGTTCCTCTGAACTAGAACCACTTGACTTGTTGTTTGGCGCAATCAAGAAAAGTCGGCTCCTTGAATTATCGTAAAAGAGCTTTAAGCCAACAGCCGATATCATCTCTATTAATGCCATCATTGAAATGGCTCTCTCCTTTTTCTCCGGTGTTGAGAAAATCTTGTTTCTTATCCGAGGAGTATACACAACATTAAAAAATTCTAAGCCTTTTCAACCCTACCAAAATATTACTCAATTTCGTTAAGAACGTTCCCGAAGCCAAATGGAATATTTTATGATAAGATTCTTCTTTTTTTAAGAGGGCGAATAAGAAGGTAAAAGACGTAACGATGCTCACACGACAAACGACTAGGTAGAGCTCATACGTTGGTTAAAAAAAGTAGTATACCGTCTACAGTGCCACCATAGGCAAAGGAGTGACATAATACTGTAGGGAAAGACGACGAGCAATAAAAATCTTGTCGTCAAGGGATGAGTAATCTGAAGTATGTGTGGGGGAAGTATTATGGCATTGGTTATATATGCTCTTTACTTTTTTATGCTTTGTACATAGTTTTGTATCAACGGTTCTGATAAGCCAAACAGGGTGGTGGTGTTTATAGTAAGCGTTTAAGACACTCTGTTTCGTGACGATTCTTGGTATTTTCTTGCCGTGCCGTGGTGACGCTCACTACCTGCCTATGCTTGGAAATTATGCACTACCATTTTATATTATTATTCTAATCCTTATACCGTGGAGAAAGAGAGAAATGTGGAAATGCTTTTGTGTGAGAGCAGGCTACCTATATATTGATAAGCGTGGTAATGCTGTATCGTAAACCTTTTTGAATATAAATACATTAACGTACGTTATTAAAAAGCAGAGACGCATGCATACTTGCATAGTTGTATATAGTGACTGGTGTGGGAGTACAATGGAGAAAGCTCTTGCAGCTTTTCTTGTTTTGAGGGGGTTTTTTGTCCGTATCTGCTTGTCAGGGTTTCCACTCTCTTACAAAGAGAGAGAGGGAAAGAGAGAGAGAGTTTGTTCGAGTTGTACTATGCTACTACTATTCGTACTACTAGTAGTATTACCCAGCTACTACGACCGCGGCTGCTAACGATGATGATGAGGAGAACAACGAGGAATGCCGAGAAGGGGGGAGAAAATCTCTTCTTCGTTACGTGGTCATTGTGCATTGTGCGATACGTATGTCGCTTTATACTTGCCAGGATGACAAAGCATCATCTTCACCGCAATTCTGGCTGTATAACGAAGCCAACGCGTGTGCATGCATGCATGGGTAAAAGAGAAGCCAATGCAATGTTTCTGGTTTGATATTCTCATGCAAGTATAAAGGCATACAGAGAAGCGAGCATATAGGATTTTGATTGCATTTTGAAAATGTACCATTATTTACGGGTTCTTTGGAATGCAGTGGTTATGGGGAAGGCAAGGAAACGGGGTTTAGAAAGTAGCGATAGCCTCAGCTCCGCAATGCAACAATGTTGCTCTCAGTGTCAGGAAAGGTTCGAGTATACAGACATATCTACCAAACGATTCCAATAACCGATACGAATATTCTGAAATGCACCATAAAGAAAATCAAATTTGTATTGCTTTCAACAGTTTTAAGCAACCAATATGTGTTGTGGAAAATAGAGAAAGCGGGTCGGAAAAGGTTGTTGTGTTTTCCCATATATCTGTGTACGAAGCCTGAGCACATCACATCTTCATGGTTGCTCTCTGCCAAGGCAGTGATCGTTGTTCATCAAGGACAGACAGATAGCACCAACCAGCCCAATAAATGTAGAGTTGAGGTTTCTGCTGTTGTTACTATAATTTGTAAGGGAAAGTAAAGTAGTAGGTAGGAAGTCGGACTACTTAGAATATCCTTTAAATATGATTCAAGTGCTTCCATTGGGCTGATAGAAGGGAAGGAAAAGACACAAGGAAAGAGACAACACTCAAGCCTCTTTCTTGATAGTGTATTGCAACTCATTGCCACAACTTGAATTGTTGGTGGGCCTGTCGTGCGGTCATTCAAGTCGAGTTGGGCAGATGCACACGGGAGAAGAATACATGATTTGTATGATATAAGGAAATCGGAAAAAAAGAACCGTTGTACAGCGACTCTTCCTCATAAGTTAGGTTTCTTCTACGCTATATATTTTCTCGGATCATTGAATAAAAGTACTGTCGTGGAGAATATAACACGCTGTATTATTGTTATAATTATAATATATATATTGTTAATATTATATATTGTATGGTGCAGAGAGAGAGAGAAAAAAAAAGAAATTGTGATTGAATGTAAGCATGCATGTTAGAAAAGGGCAGTGAGCAATGGTAATATTTTTGTGTGGTAGCCTTCATACTTCATTTTAAGCTTTTGATAACAATCACAAAAAATTATACAGCATTCGTGTTTCTGTGTTAGGATTTAAGAATGTCCAAGGGTACGGTAAAAACTATAATAGATTTTTTACCAAGGTTTCTTCTACGCTATATATTTTCTCGGATCATTGAATAAAAGTACTGTCGTGGAGAATATAACACGCTGTATTATTGTTATATAGGTGCAGAGAGAGAGAGAAAAAAAAGAAATTGTGATTAAATGTAAGCATGCATGTTAGAAAAGGGCAGTGAGCAACGGTAATATTTTTGTGTGGTAGCCTTCATACATCATTTTAAGCTTTTGATAACAATCACAAAAAATTATACAGCATTCGTGTTTCTGTGTTAGGATTTAAGAATGTCCAAGGGTACGGTAAAAACATTAATAGATTTTTTACCATTCTGAGCAGCTCTATTGATATTCATCATCTTGTTTTTTGATAGCATTAAAGTGTTTTTGAGCGGGACCGACAGCAACGTTTTTTCGGTGTCAAGTCCTGTAACGTCTTTCTGTGGCACGCTCGTTTAATTAGTATGCACTTTATGGTACAAGGGAAACAAAAGGAATTTATTCAGCACATATAACACCATAAACACCAACAAGCATTAAAAACGGGGTTTTATTAGCATGTAGTGTAATAATGCCATGCTTTCCAAAAAAAACTGTGAATAAGGCTTTGAAACTACAACGTGTGATTTATTATTGGTAAATTGCGCTGTATAAATTATGCCTTTCTCATTTTATATACGTGAGTTCAAAAGTACTTGCCCTGTTTTAATTTTGCATTGTTTCTTTTGTTACAGAGTAGTAGATTTGACTGACACCCATAAATCACACCTTGTAAAAACAAGACACAATAACCACTTGGTTCTTATGTTTATTTATGTAAAAAGGAATAAGTAGTGTGAAAGTAATAGCAGTTTACTTTCAGTCCGTTCTTTTCTTCTTCTGTCCCAGCGCCATGCATAACGTTAATGTGCTGCCATGTGTTCTCCTTTTCATGTGAACATTTTTATATCCTCTCTGCAGCATCCATATATTATTATATAGGATATATTATGCAGAGATAATACACTTTGCTTGTGTACTCCTTTTTTTCAAATCAACAAAGCTAGCTTGACTTTGGCAGAGGCACGCTGTTTTTACAGCTGCGTCCATAAATGAGATTTTTTATCTCGCAGAGCAGAAGGATAGTGCAAGACTGCCACATGAGCAGGTTTCTATGAATGAAATGATGGAGATAGTAAAAAAATAGGAGAGAGTGCTCCAGGAGTTGTTTCTTTACATTGACGGTAGTATCCTTGGATTTATTACAGCGGTCTAAAAGCAACATTCCGATTATATGATAAAAAATATCAGCGGCAAACATATAGTATGACTCACAATACTATCATTGTCTACCTTAAGAGAAAGTTTACTTTTACTTTGTATGTTTGTGTATACTAATGCTACAACAAAGTACATTTTTTATGTTTACATTTTGTGCATGCATATAATAAAAAAGGAGAAAAAAAGATAATCAGCGTTAGCGCTAGTAGGCACGAACGTGTCTAATATGCATTGTCTTTCTTTGTTCTTTGTTGTTCCGCTGCTGTTTGTTGTAATGTTCTTATGCAATCTTGCGGCTTCATCATGAAAAAAGGATGAGACCTAAAATGAGAGCATGAAAAAACATAAATGCCAGAACATGCGGAGGCAGATTAAAAGCGATACGTTAGATGAAGGATTTTTTGCTGACGTAACATACAGCGCTTACACACAGAGAGAGAGAGCATGCTTTTTTCTTTTTATCTCGTTTTTTGACAACTACAGCCAGTTTAGTAATAAGCTTGCACAAACCAACAAAAACTTTTGAGGGAAAACTGCGTACCAATTACTCTATAAAAGCGGACGATTCTGTGTTGTTGAAGGACAAAGAAGAAATTTGAAAAGTGAAATTGCCCTTTTCCCGTGGTAGGAAAAGTAAATAAATAATTGAATTATTTTTATAACATATTTCTTGTTTCGCATAAGTTGGTGGTGGTTTTTTTGCGAGACGATTTATTGAATGAACGAGGGCAAGTGTTCAAGGGAGGTCCAAAATTTCAATCGCTTTTTCAGGGACTCGCTCATCTCTTTCATACCAGACAACTCAGGCACGTTGTCGAATCGCATGAGATTATACACGCCAGGCGATGGTCCGTTGATTGGAGTCCAGGTGCGGTTGAAATACGTCATGGTTGTTCTAAATTTGTGACCAAGATGCATAATGTAGGTAAGATGGTAAAAAAATATTAGTAGTCTCCTTCCAACAAAAGGTTTTACAAGGTGCTAAATACTTGATGAAATAGGCTTACTCGTCAGTGGCAAATTGCACCCATAACTTGACCAGCTCTTTGGAAGCCGGGTAGTCCTTGGTATTCTCCTTGATTTTCAAATCGGGGTACTTAAACAAGAGTGGTAGTTCGTCTCCAAAACAGACACCTGCTCAGAATTAATAATGAACGCAACCTTGACCATTTCCCGTATATAATTAAGGTAAAAAGTTGTGAGCAACGCTTTTTGTTATTCATGTGTTTACTATGTACTACATCAATGATGGATGCATACCCAAGTGTTTAGGAGCTTGGATTCTTCTCCCGAGAATGTTGGTCTTGAACCAGTTTGTAACTTTTTTCATAGCTGGAGCAGGCTCCTTGGACTTGCCAGTGTAGACATCTAACATGGTGTGCTGGCCTTCATACCTATTCTCGTAAGCATATATACGTGTGGGTGTCGCTTGGAGGCGTATCGTCTCAAACAAAGGCCAGAGGAAAAATCTGTCCGTAAACAGGTTTGTGAAACTTTTGAACTGCCCCTCAAAATCGACGGTGATGTCCTCATCCCCTTCGTAAATTGCATAGCGGGAGGTGGTAGAAACAGTAGTGGGAGCTGGGGTGGTGGTGGTGGGAACAGTAACTGGTGCGTTGTGAGGAGTGTTTTTGTTCATAGGGTTGATATGGGTGGGCATAGTCAAGGCCGCAGGTGGAGCTTTTGGTGGTTGTGGGGGTTGTGGGTGATGATGAAGATGAGTATTGGGCATAGCTGTTGTACTATTGTCTGAAAATTCGTAATCGTTACCAGACAGGTAAAACTTTTTAATCCTCTTTGTCAGGTCTGTTCGGGATCGAGGATAACTTAGCATTTGGGGAGAGAGTTCATCCCAGTTGTCTTCTAAGTAGCTCACCAAGGGTTTATCGTTTAGGATTACTACAACAGATTGGGAATATAGGCATAAAGATAATAATAAATCAGTGCAACACGTGCAAGACGCAATGGTTTAAAATGACTTAAAGTAATAAACTTATTATTAACGTGTAACCTCCAGTCGTCCGTAAATTTTCTTGAATGTTGTACCCCACTATCCATGGAATATTTGCTTGACGGCCTGACAGCATAACAGTAAACGGATGTTCCGTTAAGAAAGGAATTTCATTGGTATCATTGAAATACTTCAAAGGTTTTTCTATCGTTGGAATAAACAGGGAGAGCGGATCTCGTAGCGGTTTCTATAAAAACCAATTTAAAAAATAATTTTGCTAATACTGACGGGCATTACGTAAAGAAAAAATAAATATTCTTTGCAACTTACAAACGCTTCCTCATGAACTTCAGCAATTCTCTTAGCTTTCACCATTTTAAGACATTCTACTAGGACAGTTGTGTTTCGCAGAACTTCTTCTAATTTCACTTCTCCTGTGGCATTCTCGCTTTTGCTGAGTACCTCGTCACATTTTAGTTTCCTTGCTAAACGCTGCGCCGCCTCTAGTGGTCTCGTTTGAATGGCGGTGTACTATTGGCGAGTCCATCGTCGGTGCTTAAGAACCCTAACAATTATAGTCAACATAATTTTAAATTAAATCATGCATACAACATCAATATATCTAACTTTGTTACATACATGTATACGAACTTATTGTTAGTCCAAAACTTACCAAATGCGCCCAGTCGATAATTAAAAGTAGCTACTACAACGTCATTATCCATAAAATAATGTGCCCGATAAATTTCTGCGGTTCCAGTCATAAAATCTCCACCGTGTATAAACACGAGAACAGGAAGAAGTTTTTTACTGAGACCCTCACCAATCTATAATTAAGAAAATATACTGTAGACCAAAGATTTTGGAAAATATTTTACCGTTTTTAATAACATACATCAGCGGAGAAAATTAAGTATGATTAGTGTTCAAGGGTGTAGCCTCAGAAATTACCTTGGGAGTAAACACATTAATAGACAGGCAGTTTTCATCACCATCCACCTCCTTTTCGTAAGTGCTCCACTGGATACACCTTTTCCCATATTCTTCTCCGTCCCACACTCCAGTCCAGTTATCGGGTTTTTGGGGAGGCTCGAATCTCAAATTCCGGTACGGTTTAACACATTTTTCATTTTTTTTTTCAATTCATAATTTAGGTTAGTTTAGGGTTAGGTTAGGTTAGGTTAAGTAATATTTCATGATTTTAAAACAAATTTTTTTTAAAAAAAAATGCAAAGGGTCCTCGCCACGATGTCTTAAACCTTACCTCAAATTCCCCACTGGAGGCTTAGCGTACGGAATTCCACGATATGCATAAAAGTCTCGGTCGTCCCTGGATTCTTTCTCTTCCCCTTTTACCCGTCCACTAACTAACTCAATAACTGGCGCATCTCCACTGTTTACCAACGGTAAAATGGAAATTGTCATCAGCAGCAGCAGCGCTGCTGATGTTGATAAGAGCCCCTTCATGTGTTTCAGTCTCTATTTAAACAGGAGGACACGGTTACTAATGAACGAACAGAAGGAAGCCTAACAGGAGACTGGAGAATATTAGTTTGCCGTTCCAGGTTGTCAATCGCCGTCAAACTAAGATGACTGACATATGTGTTCTCAGAATTTATCCCCTTCCAAGTTGTTCGGATGAACATCTGGTCTCAAGGTGATAACGAGAAAAGGGCTTTTAGGTAATGCACATTTTATTAATAATTTCATGTAATGAATACATAATTCTTTTTAATATGATCATCAGGAAAATTAACGGATGACAAAAAATCCATGTACCTAATAATTTTATTTATTTTCTATTACTATTTCATCCATTTACAGAGATGCAATCGAACGTAATATGCAAACTGCATTTGTTTTTCACAATGTCTTGTAGTTTTAAGCGGTTTTATATAAGACTGTATTTGTAATGTTGTCGACATGCATCGGGATTTTTGTTGATTTTCCTCTTTAAAATGTAAGATCTTTCAACTTGAATGTTGCTTACCTCAATCCGAATTAATCTTCAACAAGCCAATGTACAAATACTTATTTTTGTATAGAGAGGCCCAATTGCTGACGCATTACAAGAAAGATGACGCTAGTAAAACGTGATTGTGACATTCAACGGTAAACTATTCTTTATCAAAAGCAAAACAGCAAATACTTGGTACATATTAGTAGGTGTGTAGGTATTAGTTTTGCCTTTTTAGGATAATACCATAATACTGGCCTAGTTCAGTCCATAATTTAGATGTTGGGGCGAATGTTTTCTTGAATTAGAGTACAAAATGCATCATGTAAGTAGTATCTCGAGAAGGGCTAAAACGATCTTTAGCGCATCAAAATTTGGATAATTTTTTTGCAAACAAGGAATACCTCAATATCATGGTGGGATAGAGGACAAAACAGAACGCTTCTCTTTCTTTTCCATGAACAGTGCCGTGGTAGTTCTGTTGTGTTGTTTGTTGTTGTAAGTTGGTGTGTACACACAAACAAGATGTAGAGCTGTTGTGGGCCGTTCGTGT
>JAHZNB010004037.1:0-16193 GCA_027744295.1 Callyntrura guangdongensis
GATTAGTCCATTTTACAATTTATTGTAATTTTCCAGCTGTTACAGTGAGCTCCCAGCTCACCCATACCAACTCACAAGAAGATCCCTGCTACTTTTTTCTCCTTCTCCCTCTCTGCTGGAGTTATCCAGCGTTTTTTGAGTAAATGAACCATTTTATCTCTCTCTTCCTGAATGAATACAATTTTTCTCAGGACTCTTATACCACCACCATCCATTCTTCCCTTAACAATTAGCCTGCTATACCATTTACTCCTACTCACTACTACTAGCTTACGCTACCGCAGTAAATTGTTATCATTATTGCAACACTTACAAATCCTTCAACCGTACAACAAAATTACAGGGCCTGCCACATCCAAAACAAGCAGCATCGTGCCCAACTATCAAAAAAAGGAATCTCAGTTTATTTTTCCTCGTCATCATTGCCATTGCCACCTTCACAAACGCAACCTATATTTAAAGCATCAAAAACAGGATAGAGCACCCGATCATCATAATCATCATCATGAATCATGATCGTTATGATGGGCCTGATAATAGGTCTTGTGTCTGTTTGCTCTGTGTACTTCTTGTCATTGTAAAATATAAATATACGGCGGTGCAAGTCTTGAAACTACTACACACATACACAATGAGCACACACATAAGTGGTGTGTGTGTGTGTGTATAATATGTATCTTTGTTAACCCTTTCATTCATCTCTTTCTCTGTCTGCCCGTGTGTAACAGAATAAAAGCGGCCGCTCTCTTGATAACTTGAGGAGAGAGAGAGAGAGCCAGTCTATATATTATTGCTACAGTTTCATTTTCATTGATACACTCTCGTCCTGTCTCTGTAATCGTGCACGCCAAAAACTCCCCATAAATGTTCTCATTTTACTCGTTCCATTCATTCATTCATTTTTTTCTTTTCCTGCGGCTATAATCGTGCATGTATGTACATACGTATCTTTGTCGCCGTAATCACAGGAATGATTTTGGTGTATGCCTGGCGTTTATTGTTGGATGAGTCGTGGTGGTGTAATGAATGGTTAAACACTGGGAAAAATATACAAAGTATCAACGTACACCGACGTCCATTCATCCATTCATTTAAATCGCCTTTATTTGAAATCTGAACAGAGAGTGCGTCTCTCTCTCTCTCTCTCTTTCTTCCACCAGGGCTAATGATACACCCTTGCTTGTGTGTATCTGGCTATTATTAAAAACGAGACAATGTAAAATGCAAATAATAATAATAATAGCAGTTTAGTAGCTAGTAATAGTAATAATGGTCATTTTTGGTGTGACGACGATCAATGTGATTATTACTATTTATTGGTTGTTATTGTTTGTTTGTTTCCTTTTTTGGTTTGATACTTGATTTTCCCTGGTTGGGTGCCATTCGAAAGTAGAATAGATGGTGCGTTATGTGTGTGGAATATTATACATGGTTGCTGACAGCCCCGTTTCCCATTTCCCCAATATTTCCAATAACAAGCCACAGCTATAAAAACTTTCAACAACAATAATAATGTACATTCACAAATAAAATGCAACAGTGACAATCTCCAAGTAAAGGTAGTAGCGGCACAGAGGTAGCAATTTGTCAAAACGGAGGACACACCAGACAATGGGGTACAATGCACAATGTGGCATCTCTGAAAGGAAGCATATTGCATGACGTGTAAGTAGTTATTGTGTACATTGTATGCTGTAGAGTGGGACAATGCTTTTAAAGGAGACCGACCAAGTATTATTATTATTGTTACTACTACTATTTATTGTATTGGATGCGTGTTCAAGTGTTTATTTGAATAAAGTGTCTAGTTTTTAAATACAGTAGTGGATCAGTTACATGGTGGACAGGATGAAAGGAAAGTAGCCTGCGTTTCATTTTTGATAATGGACATCGAAGGGATAAACGAAATGGCAGCATTGTCCAAACGGAAAATTAAATCAGAAGGAAATCGTGTGAAAAGTCCCTGGAGGCAAACTAAATCTGATTCTGGGTGTAATTTGAATAAATGAATGGCGAGCTTGACAACCGCCACGCTTTATTAGCAGACTAGAAAGATGCTAATCAGGAAGGGAAATTGAATTTATTAGATATCAATTTTTCCCCAGGCGGGGATATATTTTATACTGTTTTGAGGAAAGAAACAGGCAGCGCCACGTTTTAGAGAGCCACTATCTCTGCTCGGCCAACTTTTTGGTAAACAACAATAGCAACTTGGTAAACTGGCTGGGTTTTCATCCCAAGGCAGAAACTACAGCTCGTAGGTTATAAAATGATATGCCTGGTAGCTTTCTGTTTTGATGCTAGGCTTATTACTGGTCCCGTTTCGGAAACAGTGGTGGAGTAGAACACAACCTCCCAACCTGGTCGAGAGAGAGAGAGAGAGAGAGACGATGGGGAGGATGATTATGCTGATGAGGAACACGTAGGGAATAAAAAACTGATGAAAAATCTGCTAGATGACGAGACAAGCATCATGTTAAAAAATCGTCAGGGTGGGTATCATAATCTCAGGATGTTGTGGATGGTGGCACTGCTTGTTAGCATCATTTTTATAAACCCTCGCTGGAAACATGATACCCGGGTGGAATAAACAGAAAACATGTCTCATGCTGGCTTTGGGTAATTCAAAAAGTTATTTACAGCTTTTTCACCTGGATATCTGGATGATTCATATATGAATCTTTATTAGGATTTCAATAATGCGTCAATTTTGCTGTTTATTCCGTCAAGATGTCACTCCAAGCAGGATGGGGGACACAAACAGGTAATGATGTTATATGTGTAGTGAGATACATAATAATGATAATCAACATTAAAAGAGAAAATCATTATCCGTTTTTTAGAAAAACACTTTTAAGCTTGACATTTTTTACCCGTTGAGTTCTGTGTAATTATAATGTCATCTTGCAACAGCGCGCAGTAGAAGCGGTAGTAGTTCCAGCAGCAGCTGCTGTGTAACTGTAATCAAATTCAGAATGAGAAAGTCTGAATTTGACAAGGCCATTATTAAAAATAAACTGTGCTTATCAATGTTTCCTTGCCCGGTTCTCTGTTCGCTCTTTGTGTGTTGAAGTTGGTTAAAAAGAGGAAGTATTTAATTACGGGATAAAATAATAAAATACATTTTCGTAATGGCAATAATGACGTGATGAGATAAAAAGCTGTGTGTATATATGTATAAGTAATAAGCTCGCTCAAACGGTTAAGTAATGACCGTATAGCTTATACTGACAGGGAAGATATGGCGGTTGTAAAGATGACAATTTTTGGTAACGAGATCAGAGAGGGAGAGTAAATTTACAGTTGGTTATGTGGCAGGTACAATGTCATATTTGTTTGACCGCAGGTGGTCCAAAAAACGTACACACAGGTCTTTCCACAAGATTCTTTGTTTGCGGGAACATATATACAGCGCCCCTTATTTTTTGGCTGTTGAGAGCTGCTGTACAGTTCCAAGGGAAAAGAAAATTGGGGAAAACCTTAGCTTGCTTTTCTTCTTTGTGCTTTTACTTTTTAGTCGCATTTGAGATTTTAGGGGAAAGAGAATAGAATTGACGAAAAACAATTCCCATTTGATCTTGTTTGTTAATCACAGTTTGTTGTAAGGTAATGATTAAAACTCATTTTTGTATGATAATGTATTATGATGAATCTTGTAGCGAGCGTAACATTGTTTGTATCGGGATAACGATGAAAGAGGAAAACGGACGAGGGAAAAATACATATAAGCAAAAAGGAAAGAGGTTTGGTTATTATTTTATTTATTACGTAAAAGATGTCACTGACAGAAACATTCGGGCTAATTTAAAATACAAAAGGACACATCAATAACAGCCAGGTTTTAGTTTAGTCTATTCTTGTTTTTTATGCTATTGTGCTAATTTACTTGTACAATAATATTATGTAATGCAGCAGGTTTTTTCACCTAGTATGTAATATGACAACGTTCAAATCTGAGAAGATGAACTACCGTTACCAAACGATACAACGGGATTAAAATTATTATGAAAAAGTCTGTAAACAATAGCCTAGCCGTACCGATTGCGAAAGTATACTTGACGTAGTGTAAATACTTTTATTGAGGCTTTTGTAGCGGTAATTTTCTTATAAGAAACTAGAAGCTGGTAAAAGTAGTTTTTCACATTCTATTTAATAACTCTCTCTTTGTATGGTGGATTAATAATTTTATCGGTTCCTTAAAAATTACTTTTTAAAAAAGAAAACTTGTGTAAATTAGTGCAAAGCATGATGCATAAAGCTAAGCTTAATGAATAAGTGGGTATACATGGAACATCTAATATTCACCCCAAAATCCGGAAAACCCTTTTGTTCCCTGTAGTTAATATTAACACCATCCACGGATGAATGGAAAAGGATTATGCTGAGAGCTTATTAAACAAAATATTCCACTGCTTATTAAATTCCTATTAAATATATGACAAGTCGGTTTACTCCTAACACGTATTCGATAAAAGATGCTTTCAAAAAACAACGGAGAATTGACTAAAATGTCTCTCGACTCCCAGTCCTATAAACGACAAAATTCTCATCATTAATATAATTCTGCTCCTTCTACGCCGTCTGTTATTTTATCCCTAGAAAGAATCTCCCATGAAAGAAAACTCTTCCAAAACTGCTGTATTTGCAATCAGTCATCTATAATTTTATTTTCAATAAAATCCTTTCTCCACTTCCCCCGATTATCCAAGTGTGGATAGCTTCTCTAATTTCGCACTTTTCCTCCATTCACACGGCACGACACATCCGTTATTCAAATAAATATAAATAAACACGCTGCTTCCCATCAACTTTATCATCATCCTCATCAACAGTCATCCGTCATATTAGTAGACTTCCCTGAAAGGAATTAACAATGACAAAAAGGGACGGCGGCCGTGTGTGTGTTTGGAAAAGCAGGGGCTCCCAAGGAACACAAGTAAATTTCCTCTCATTTTCTACGGATTTGCTCAATATTAACTATCGCTTGCTACACTACAAGATCAATGTATTAGAATGAGCGTGTGTTCAAGTGCTCCGTTGACGACACACGTTCATCAAAATACTCCAGTAGGCCACTTGCAGAATTTCAACAGCATTTACCACCCGGAAGATGTAAAACTTTCTTTTACACACACGGAGAATACCCCTACTACTAACCAGGCTAATAATCCAAAAAACTCTCAACCAAAAATTTCATATACGAAACAAGTAACAAAACAGCGGCTTTGCTTGCATACATACACTATATGTACATTTGTAAAGGGACACTACAATTATTATTGGCAAGACACAGAGAGTAAACAGTGGTCGACGTGGCGAAAGAGCTATCTGACTCGTGTCCCAGCTTATCTCTTCCTTTTTTCCCCTTAAAAAAGCAAAAAAAAATCCTGTGTACTCTTGATTTGCCGTCAGCAAGCAAAGTAGCCAAAATGTTGAATAGGTAGGAAAAGAGGACCAGTTTATACCCAAAGCTTTTCCTAAAACTTCTACATATAGCAGCCAATACCAACCACGTCGTCGTCGTTTATTGACGCAATGATTTAATAACATGATGAGTGTCGTGTGTCCAACATTACCTTTTATTCATTGAGTCTCTCTCTCTCTCTCTCTCTCTCTGTGACGAGGAGTAGTCTCCATTTCCTTCCGTCGTCGACAACGACGACGACTTTATTGGAAAAGTTTGATTTCATTGTGGAGTCGGTAAAGTCCTCGCTTTCATTCAATTTTTCCCCGTCCTTTTCCCCAGTTGTTCTAATACCATACAGCCGAAAAGTTTAATAAACGCCACCACATATTATACGTTCATAATAGAGAATAAATACACACAAAGTCCACATCGTTTACTGGTATTTCATTGAAAAACGCTTTCATTATCATCGCCGTCGTCATCATCATCACAGTGATTCGGATTCTCTCTTTGTCGTCCTGCTCTAACTATTAAATGAAAAGAGGAAAAGGCCAATAATTTGGGAAAATCATTTCATGTTTGCTGACCATCCTGTTTATCCAAGCATTTAATTTACACGTACAAGTCGCGCACATCATCGTGTCATTTGGATGGCAAGTGGGATGGGAGAGCAAGGTTCTTATTTTGACGGGTGGACGTATGTTACGTGTAATGTTATCATGATTTTATAATATTATTACATTACTTTTTGGACCGCTGCTGGCGTATCAGCAGCACAGTAGTAGTAGTGAGAGCGGGAGCATTAGCCGACATGTAGGTAGAGTAAACAAGCGTCGTCGACGACGACGACGGCTAGAGGCAGAAAGGGTAAATTGATCAAACATGGAATAATAATGATGACTAAATTAACTGGGAATACACCTGGTGAAATAATAACAATAAATGAAATGGTAGTAATGAATTTAGATTGGGATTAGCGTTAGCTCTGTACATATGGATGGTACATCTTTATTTGTGGTGACTGGTGACGTCAACCAAAGAGGAAATGGGGAAAACAGGACAACTGCGTAGATTTCTTATTACTGCTAGGTGGTGTAATATTAAATGTTGTACAAGTACACACTGGTAAGAATACGTGTAATTGTAGGTGTTTGGTAGAAAACCGGGTTTCGGGGAAATAAATATGCAGTCCAAGGTAAAATGCAAATGCAAAATGAAACGTACAGGGTAATGAATTTTGCGCGTTTGTCGTATGCCCGTTGTAAATAGTCTGTAGAGGAGGAAATTGGCGCTGATGCAGAATGAAATTAAGTAATTTATTCTGGGAAAATATTTCCTGTCGTTACACATGTGTGTGCTAAATCTCTAATTACATGAATACGTAATATGTTAATACATATGTAGGTATACAATATAAGGTGTGTATTATGTTGGAGAAGGAGTAGAAAGTTGAGTAGAAAACTTTACGTACTACTTTAACATTAACTGGCATGTTTTCCGCCTCCTGCTTTATAATGAAATTGCCTAGTCAATCAAATGATTGCCAAAAACTTCTTCCTAAAATTGTCCCTGCACCTGTTAGTGTAACTTTAACATTTGGACAAAATCGATTTGACATATAGATATTATAAATTATAATTCATTAAGCAACTATCAAAATCCAATAAAAGATAAACAGCAGCTTACAGAATTAAATCAACTACACATAATTTGGATTGGATTTTTCAATAATTTTGCGGTGCGTGTAAATTACAATATGACACTAAATAAGAAGTAGATATGAGGATGTCTCCTTTATAAGTAAATGTTAAGATCATTTATCTAATGATAATGAATATTTTAATTTATTTGAACCGGAAATGGTACGTGCAGATCAATTGTTCTAAATAAATTCTAAAGACCGGTATTAAAACATCTTTTAATATTTTTAAACATCTTTATTTGTTAAACAATACCGTGTACTACTTTTTATTAAATATTTTGGGTGTAGGTGTATTCCTCACGGTGTGAAGTGTGAACCTCCTCCGGTGTGTGAACTAAGCAAAGTCCCAATGGGTCAATCTCCACACAGTAACCAATTACCCAAGGTTCAAACACTACTACCTCCCCCCGGAGCAAAAGCCAAAATACTCACGGTACTAACCCCCCACAATGCAATCTCCCCACAAAACAAACTACCCATCGCGTTATTCCCCAAAATAGAATAATATAATTTTCACGATGTTGTGGGCATTCATTCATATGGTATGGTGGGAAGTTAGTATCGTGGGGAATTGGTACTGTGGGGACATTGCTTCATAGGGAGTTTGAACTGTGGGGAATACGCCTGCACCGAAAATATTTGTTAAATGCGCAAGCGCAAGCATTTAACATCAACCGTAGTTACATGTGCATAGTTAGTTGTGCAGAGTGAAAGGACGTAGTTTAAGGTGGCACAGGTGGTCCTTCGAGCTGAATTATCTGTGAAACATGGTGTGAACCATTATCTTTATAAAAACTTCAAAAACAGACTAAATCATCAGTTCTGACCAATAGTTCAGCCAAACGAAGGTAAGCCAGTAATCACTAATCCCCAACAGTTTTTATAGGCATATCACACGCATGACGCATACCAGTTATCCTTGGATTAGATTTCTAATGTGTATCTAAAAATTCACCAACTAGGAATTATTGATAGAATTCTAAATTACGTGTCTAGCCTGATGACTTGTGTGCGTGATACGTTTCATTGTATAAACAACATTATAATTAACATTAGATAATTAGATTTAATGTAAGGTCGTACTTTGTGTTCTCTGGATTCATAAATTCAACAAATTACACTTAAATAAGGTCGAACGAAATATATCATTTTATCCTGTCATTTCCCCTACTTTTTGACATCGAAACAAACTTTGCATCATTTGAAACACATACTGAATTATTATCCATCACCACTGCCCTATACACACAATAATAATGCATGTACACCCAAAATGTATTTTGGTTTCATCATTTCTCTTAATTATCTTGTATTCATTGTAGCAATTGGATTCATCAGCAGCAGAAACAGCCTTTTTGTCTCGAGTGCCTCCAGCATTCGAGCGCATGTACTGGCACACAATAAAAGCTTTTATGAGAGTTGACGGATAAAGTAATTTTAATTAAAGTCTCATCAACACTCCACAACTGGTGAAGCCACCTGAGCGTGTATAAGTCGAATGAAAATAATATAGCAGCTATTTACGGACAACTGGGAACAAAGGATATATAAGCACATACTACAAGCAAGACTCTGTTTGTGTGTGTACGGGAGAAAGGCATCGCAAAGTCAAATGAAAGTAAATTGCAAGTAATTAAATTTGAGCTGGAAATGTTTTGGAGAAACAAAAGAAACCCTGACTATGAGAGTATATAGTAGAAGGACTGCCTCGTAAAGTAGTAGTTGTAGTGGTGGTGGTGGTAATGGTTTTAGTATGAAAGTAATGCTAGTGAATACATTTAATTATGTGGTTTGGCTTTGCCAGTAAACTTATCATCATCAATGCATCATCATCAGTTGAGTACCTATTTTCCTGCCTACCCACCGGAGTAAACTACGGAGTCATTAGCATTTATTATTATTTATTTCCTATTGTCTTCCAATGCACGCGGGATAGTAACACTGAAAGGAAATGTAATGCATGGGAGCTTACACAGTAGTGAGTAGAGAGAGAGAGGGAAGGAGGAGAAAAAGACAAGAGGAATGTTGACGAGGAATTTGTGCAACTTTCTCTCCCGTCTCACTCACAATGATTCATCCTCTGATTAATATTATTGGAAGATAAATCCATTGACTTGGAGGGAGTTAACCAACAAACTTATTTTCTACCTGCTTTGTGTACATTTCCCTCCTACGCCAAAGGAACCCACACTCTCCGAAGGCAAATTAACGTTGACAAACAAAAACGTAATAATAAAATAAACTGCCGTGAATTTGTTAAGTATCGTTTAATCTGGGGCCGAATTACGTTAGCAGACTGTTTGCATGTAAGGTTTGGGAAACGAAGTGAAAGGTGGACTGGAAAGGGGGAATACGTGTGGGCTGATTTTATGGGGGCTTTTTGAGACGGTACAAAATAAATGCATGTTGTGTAATCCTAACTGGGTATTTGTCACATAATCTGCCCCTTTTCAAACTTTTCCAGAAAAATGATAGAAATTGATTTGTTATTGAAGGAATGATGATTCAATTCACTATATAGCTTTGAAAACATTTCGAGGAGGTTTATTTTTAAAAAAAAAGTTGTTTGCGTTTGTCACCAAAATTGAGATGCCAACTTTTCTTACCCTTTTTTACTTACAGTTTTGGCGTATTATTATTATGCAGCACTTGGTCAACGACGAACGAAAGAGAACCCCTGCGGTGACTATTGGACGGTTCGCCGGGAAAAATGGGAGTTTTGATATTAGTCGCAGTGTCAACTGCAGCGTGGTCATTTTTTAACGACAAAATTTTCTCACCATTATAATCCATTACGCTATATAAGCAGTCTTGTATGAACAAATGTGTGACATGCATATGTGAGTGGGAAAAGGGACATTTTTTCTCTCTCTTGCAATTGGCCATCATCATGCATCATCACATCATCACTCAACCAAGAAATCGCTGTTGTTGTAATATTGGGCTCATTCAAAACTTAACAAGAAAAGGGGTTGTTTTGTAGTAATGATTTGTGTGTATGCACGTCTCTACTACACATTTATACAAACTACTCTGCATTTTTGTATACACATAAAAACGAATAGGGTCAAACATGGACAAAACCTGTCTCGTCCAGTAGGAGAAAACGACAACAGGCTGCTGTTTTTCTGACGACGACGACGACGTAATACACGGTGAACACAGCATTACGACAAGTTACATTTCATTTCTGGGTGATTGAAGGCACTTCCAGTCATTCACAAGGGAAATGTTTACTCAAGGGAAAAATATTGATGACAAATTGGTGTCGTCTTCTCATCTCACACCATCAAAACCCCACCACCTGTCCACCACCTCTGATAAAAATAAGAACCACGCGTCACTACATTTTAAGCACAGAGACGTTGAAACGTAGAGAAGCTCCATTATCGTTAATAAATAACAATCAAGGCAATTTGGATCGTAATATACTTTTGTCATTGAAACTGGCTGGCTGGCTCATTGTTTTTTCATTTTCTTCAATAAACTTAAAGGATACATTATAATTGCTCCTGCCAAACCAAAATTACACGGTTAACAAAATACCTACAGTTTAGCACACGTTTTCAAGGTTTTGTACAGCAATTAAAAAGCAAAATAAGTACTGCCGTACCTTCAAGAGTGTCACAAGGGACAAAAATAATACCTTCTAATGATCATTTTTAAGGGGTCTTTTTTCTTCCATAATTTTCTTAGAAAAATAATCTGATATACTGATGATGATGATGATGCGATGGTGAGCGTAAAAGTGAGAAAATGATGACTGTTGTTGTTTTTGAGATGACAGGTCCTTGTGTCAAAATAGTTTATCTGAATCTGACTATTTGAACGAGCCACGATGATGGTGATGATAATGATGACCTTATCATCATCTTTTTGTTTTTCACGCTTCCCTGCTTACCCTATCTATAAGCGTATTATTACGAATATAAACACTTACTACTAATGTGTTTACATTTCACGGCATTTTTCTTGGGGTTTGTCCCTACAACAGATTTACATACAGTCATTATCCTTTTAAGGGAGAGAGAGCCTTTGTCTAAAAGCAAGTTTTAATGGGTGAACGCGATTTCTCTAAAAATATGCATAAAATGGTAACATATTTTAAAGAAGAAAACAGTCTACAGGTTAAACACACAGGTAATTTAGATTTGAATGTGCCAAGGGGGAAAAGTGAAGGACGGTGACGTTGAGAGGAAGACAACAGCAGCAGCGGATCAGAAAAGGTGCGACTGTTGGACTTGGCTTAAATACTTTAGCTTAGCCTTAATCAAGCTTCCAACTATTGTCTAGACTCGCCCAATATGAGAAAGTTATTGTGCGCGTTATTACGTCCATTATTATCATTATCACGATATTATCCTCAGTTTTTAACGTAATATCGCTAATCACCTTTTATAAAACCAATAAAAATAGGCTATTTTTAAACTGGTTAAATTCCTTATTTTTCCTGCATACATACTACACACTCCATAGACATCAAGTTCAAATTGCATTCTTTTACGTCAGTTACGCCTAATGATGCCATACATTCAAATTCCACCGAGCGTTTCACATTTCCCCAAAATATCGCCAATCCTCCAAGGGATAACGCTGTGTAGCAAAACGCCCCAATTTCCCCCAGCTTTCCGGCTTCTGATGCCCTCCACACCGTGACTTTCTGTACAGCCGCTGCTGCTGCTGGTTTTCATTTGGCAGCATACAACCCGTCTCGCCTTCCTCTCTGGCATCTCTCCGACTTCTGCTGGGACTCCCAAATAATACCTGGCGTTCTCCGCTTTTCCTTCGTCTGCAACTACGGAATTAAAAAATCCTACTCCCAAACACAGTCAAAATGTGCAGCTGTAAGCTGACGGGCAGTCTCTCTGCTCGCCACTACACACACTCTCTCACTGTATTACCGTCTATTCCCAGCATATTACCATTTCCCCTCAAGTCCCGGTAATCTAAAATGCTCCTCACGAAACCCGAATCAAGAAGAGATTCTCATCTATGGACTCTCGGTGTATATTACACGTACATCATTTACGTATATCTCTATTTGGCTACCTTTTGCCACAATTTTGTGAGAGGGACAGGAAGGAATCCACTCGAGAGAGAACTGGGATTTGTACGTGATCTGACGATTATTAGAATGATCATGATCAGTGAATCATCATTCTAATGTTTACTGCATGCATAATAGCTCATCCTCGCGTTCTACACAAAGAGTGGAAAGATACAGGAAAATGTTTCCTTTTTAATGCTGCAATATTGGTTTTTACAAGATGTTATTACACATTTTATCATATCGTCATCCTCCTCATTACACGGCAGAGCCAGTGTAGACGTCGGATCACCAATATAATATATTTTTTTTATCAAGGAGAGTAAAAAAGGGAACAACTACCACCGCTGCTGAGTCGCGTTTATGCATAACATTTTATTATTTTGTCGCGCTACATTGCTGATACTTGTTGTCTTGTGCAACTTTTAAAAATGCTACACTCCTCCTCTCTTCCTCCTTCCCCGTAATGGAATATTACGTGATGATGATACACGGTTGTGTGTTGCGTTGTAGAGAAAGAGAGACATCACTTGAAAAAATATTTTATGTAATCCTTCCACTTTTCTCTCTCAATGAATGAAAATGAATGGAAAAATGACTGATGATGTGATGATGCTACAAGCTTTGTATTATAAAATCTCTTTCTCTCTCTTCTCATCTCTGTTAAATGGGTATATTGTGTGTTGTACATGTAAAATGGATGGATGACTCTATTGACAAGAATTACAGCAGGGGGTCCAACAAGAAAAAAGAGACATCATCCAGCTCTTGGAGAGAGAGAAAAATGATAAATACACAACAGCATACACAACACACTCATGTGATATCTGGCACTTTGTAACTTTTTATACGTGAAAGCCAACTTGATTCTTGTCTCTTCCCTTTCCCTTATCATTACCACTCTCTACTACAAGGAAAGAGTCGACAACGACTTTGTCGACTGTGACGGTGGTGGCAGCAAATATAAGCCTGGTGTGGAGTGTGTGATGATGATAGCCCTAGCCATATACCCTTCAGGGGTTCCCCTACTTTACAAGTCTGCGCCACACCGGCCTCTATCTTATCCATGTTGTGTGGGGATTTTATTTTCCTGTCGTGGGATATGGGAGTTATATGGCAGTGGCAAGCAGCAGCCGAGCCTGATTAACCTTAACGAGCTAAAATGCACGGATCCACGCTAATTATTATCTTGTACACAAAAACGACACAATATAATCACAATCATCATGATCGTCATCATCAGGAACAACAGCAAGATTGCAGTCACCATCGCCAATGCATTCACCAAAAATCTCATAACATAATGTATGTATGCGGAGAAACAAGGCTTATACTTGGCGTGTTGTATTATTAGATGTTCTAGGCGGGGTGGTGGTGTAGTCATCATGACCAGTGGACCGGAGGAAAGAGAAGCAGAGAAAAAAAAGGAATGGCAGCAGGCCCAGAGAGAGAGAGAATCCCTTTAGAAAGGAAAGACAGAATCACTCGCATTCCCTATTCACCTTCCATCCAACTACAATTTGACAAGACAACGCAGTCAACGTTATTACGATTACGATTGCACGACTTTTTGTCTCATTTCGCTATAATTCATATCAACCCAGGGTCTCCATTCCATTGCCACTAATGAGCACCCCTTCTCACTGTCGTCATCAACAGTAGAGCACAGAGTCTTGTGTCGTGTGTGCCTCTGTGTGTGTGTGACCCTACCCCTAATAAAGCACAAATTAGCCTGCTGCTGCTATGATGATGATGATGATGGTGGTGGTGTTGGTGGGTTCTCTCTATAGTCCACTCCACTCCACTCCCAGTAAAAAGTAATCAAATTTTTCCCATCGCCATTCAGATTCAAATTTGCTGGCTTGCCGTGAGCATCGTTTTTATTCCGCTGTCCACTCGGGCAAGTCAAGTCACTCTCCAGAATAGAAGTTGCTCTGGCCGGAGTCACGCAAGTAGACCATTGAACAAATTCTCTATTTTAATTTAATTACTACTGCCATTATACCATTTCCTTGAACTGCTATCAGTATTCATGAATTTACTTAAACAGTAGTGGTTTGTTTTTCTTGTGTAAACTGTGCAATTTCCTTTTATTTTCAATGATATAATCATTGCTACAATTTGTTGGGTAAAAAACGTTTAAATGCGTGAAGAAGTGAGTGAACTCTCGTCTCGTTTTTTCTTCTTCATCAGATCATCACCATTTTCAAATAGCAAGCTTGTTGCAAACACAATAGCCGAGATTTGTACTTTTATATATACACCCCAGATAAAAACAGACTGGCACTCGGCGTGAAGAAGCCCAAACGTAGTCAAGTAGTAAAGTGCGAATCGTAAAAAGTGTTTTTTCGCCTCCGGGAAAAGTAAACAGGAGAGTAGAGTGAATGAGTCACGCTCTCTCCCTCTCACTCTCTTGTACACGGACACACACACATATATGCCCCGATATAATATAGTGAGTGCGTTCCGAGTAAAACGTGCTTTTCATTTTGTTTGGTACAAAAGCTATTGACTCTTACTCCAGAGAGGACCGGCTTGTTGGTGTACGCAACGGTATAAAGTACATTATTTTCATATAGTCGTGCTATTAAAATATAACGTGTACATTTCTCAGTACAACAAGAAGCTGTCACATTACTTGTGTGTAAATTTTTCCTTTAGAAAATGTAAACAGAGAGGATATTAGTGAAGCAGGTAGTAAACTTTTAATGGAATTATAGCTAACCCGGTAGTAGTGGGCGCTTAAAAAAGAATATAGACAAGCGTTTGGTGTCGAGCAAGGAGATGGTGATAAATTCATAAAGGCGCCTGTTAGCAGGTACAAACTATTAAAATTGAAGTGTGTGTTTGTGTATTTGCACGGGGGTGAAATAATGTGCTAATGAACGTTTTAAATGCTGACAGAAAACTTACGTCACCATTATCATCAACAATGACAACAACACCAACAAGTTACTGCCGTTTTGCAGAGAGAAACTGAGATTTCCGTTATTGAATTAATTAGCGCCACGACGTTGTTAGCTAAGAAGACGACGAAGACGACCAAGTCTACGTTATTGTCAAAATAAGTCATTATCCTAATCCATCTCCGAAAAACAGACAATATAAGAGTGCATCGGAGAACGGGGAAAAGCCATATTACGTCGCTGTGAAATTCCTCAACAGGACAACCAGCAGCAGCCGAGATTATACATACAAAAGACGAGTGTCTTTTAAGACGCTTGGCGGCCGTGGTACAGGTACAGTGATGGTAGCAGGTAATATCCTGATCACATCTCACCTTACAAACTACAGCAGTAAAAACGGTTTTAAAAACGACACAGCGTAAATTGCTTTTCACACTTGGGAACCATGTAAATGCGGCAGATCCAGAGAAAATCACACACACACCTTGAATCTCACCTCACAAACTACAGCAGTAAAAACGGTTTTAAAAACGACACAGCGTAAATTGCTTTTCACACTTGGGAACCATGTAAATGCGGCAGATCCAGAGAAAATCACACACACACCTTGCATCCCTCTCTGGTACCTCATTGTACATCACACACATGTCCTCATCATCAAGATAAAAAAGGTACGTTTTTTTCTTAAGAAGTCTTACTTGTTCGTATATGTACATTGTTCATGCATTATCATCATCATCATCATTTTTGGGTAAACAAATCTGCAAAAGGGTAGTTGATGGTAATCATCCTGCTGCTGTCAACATATTATATACTTAATAGCTGATCAAATACAGAACATTTTTTTCTTCTTCGCCTATCTGCGAGGTGCATTACAGTCTGTACACAAGAATCATTGACCTAACCATTTGTCGTTATCTTTATCCATCATCACGTTCCTTCAAAATATCAGTCTCAGTTTTTGCGGCTCGGAGGAGCAATGCATAATTTACAAGCAGGGTTTTTGTGTATCTGTACTACTAAAGGGGAAAAACGTCACACAATAATAATAACCTGATAGAGTGTGAGTGAGTGAGCATATTGGACGCATTGACGAAATTTTGCCGGTTTTTATTACTCAACATTTTTTAT